>JAJJID010000060.1:0-131916 GCA_022204955.1 Macrophomina pseudophaseolina
GCGGGCAGCGAGCAGCTGTGGGGCCTGGGCGACGCGCTGGCGCTGCGGTGCGCGCCGCAGTTTCGCGTGCTGGGCGACGAGGGCGCCGCGGTCGTCGCGAGGCGAGCGCGCGGCGAGGCGCCCGTTGTGCAGACGCGCGTCGTGGGCGGACGGGTCAAGGTGCGGATTGCAGCGGAGGGCGGGGTGGCGCGGATCGTGCTGCGCGGACAGGTGGAGGAGTGGCCGAATGTGGCGGAGCCGGCGGAGGAGAGGGAGTGGGCGGTCGAGACGTTGGAGGAGCGCTTTGGCAGAGAGGAGCCGCTAGAGGTGAGGGCTATGTCGATGAATGGGAAGGAGAGGGTGGTCGCGAATCTGTGGGCGCTGCTGGGCAGGCTGGCATTTGTGAAGGTCCCCGGGGTGGACGTCGTGCTGCATAAGCAGTCCGTCAAGGCGGGCGAGATTGAGGCCCATGATAGTGGCGAACACGATCAGGAGCTCAAGTACTGGGAGTGGGCGGCCATGCTGAAGGAGCGTGGTGCGGATGGGAAGCGTGAGTTTACCGCTCTTTTTCTTCTCCGTGATGTCATCCGGCTAATATTTACACTTTAGTGACCCACGCTACCTCTTTCGATATGCGCGTCGGCTGCATCCTCGATGGTGGCGTCCTCTACTACAATGATGGCCACAAGACGCACCTTGGCCCGAGAATCACTGAGCACGGCGCTGAGCATCACTTCGGCGGCCACGCCTCCGAGGAAATCTCCCTCAGCCCATTTGTTGACATCGCCAAGGTCGAGATCCACCGCAACTCCGATGAGCTCGTCGGCATGCGTGTCACTCTCGCCGACGGGACCGTCGGTGGCGAGCTTCACGAAAATGACCGCTACGGACAGCATGCCGAGATCGTCACGCTGAAGCCAGATGCGGGGGAGAGGACTGTGGGTTTCTTTGGACGGAGTGACTGGAAACGTGGATTCAACGGCATCCAGGAATTTGGTATCATTACCGCCCCGTCAACAGCCGTGTTGCCAGATAGCATGTATGACTTGGCGGAGCTGAAGAACACTGATGGTGGGCTGGAAGAGGTGCAGCTCCTTTTGCAGAGCGACGGGAGCAGCAAGAGGTCATTTCGCGACAATGAGGATTACAGCGACGAGGAGTGGGACCAGGACCGTGATTAGCTGCGTTGTTTTTCTCCTGTTGTTTCTTTCGTGCGTCCGCAATTGCCATTACTAGGGAAATGGACCGGGGATCTAGATTGAAATGCTCGAAGAGGAGTAAGGGACCAAATATACACCAATCAGAGGATCCTCCCCTGTCCTTTAGTGATGCTTTATGTGGTAAGGAACCGTCAATTAGCAACAGGATTTGGGGATTCAAGCCACTCATCTTAGCGTTGCACGACAGAGCTGTGGCTAATCTCGCTCCCTGGACTGGATGGCCGGTAGCATATAAATCCGCATTGGCTGTGTACATGCATCGAAGATGGTGAATAAGATATGTCCGAATCTTTGATCTGCTGTGTGCATGCAGCATGCAAGCAACTACCCAGGCATTTCGAGCGTTCTCACGTTTCTACCGCTTCTGAACAGCACAGGTGTGAAGATCCATGTGGATTCGACTTCTTAATGTGCTTCATGGATTTCAGGCAGCAAATACCCACCTGACTCGAATCCACAAAAAGAAAGAATCGGATTGCATTGTCTCAATTAAATCAAGAATTGAAAAGAAAAAAAAAAGGAACAGAAAACTTATTCATGGCAAGGCTTAATCTAGCATGTCCTCTACTTAATTTCTGCAGGACAACGCCTCATACAGGTATGGGATAGTTTAATTCTTGACAGTAACACGGACCCCCTTTGTGCCCGCCTTAGGCATCGGAACGAAGTAATCAGCCGCCATATCAACGGCGTCGCGGTCTGTATCGAACAAATCAAACTCGACTCGGCGGAACACGGTAGCCAAGGCAATGAAGAGCTCCGCTTGGGCGAAGTTCATGCCAAGGCACATGCGCGGACCCTTGCTGAAAGGGACGAGGTATTTGGACAGCGGGCGCCCGGTGCTAGCCTTGGGGTTGTCAAGCCAGCGCTCGGGCTCGAAAGAGTCTGGGTTGGGGAAGATTGCAGGGTGCCGGTGCTGCAGGTAAGACGTCATGCCGAATGGTGTGTTGGGGGGAATGACATAGTTGCCGTAAGTGATGGGCGTGTGGGGGTTGCTGCGAGTGAGGCGCTGCGTTACACCATAGGAAAGCCGGAGCGCTACATCGCGCAGCTGTTAGCTCGTGACGTGAAACTTTTGCGGGGTGCTTGTTACATTCTTGAATTACGGCGTTCAGGTAGGGGAGCTTCTCGAGGTCTGCGAGCGCTGGTATCTGCTCTGGGTCTGGAATAGCTTCAAGGAGTTCTTGGCGCAGGCGCTCGTGGATGGCGCGGTCCTTCAGGACCCAGAAGCTCGCCATCGTCAGAACTGACTTGGTCGTGTCGATCCCTGCAGCCGTTATGCTTGCTGCTTCATGGTACCTGGCATACGATTGTCAGTCCCCCGGCACCATATGGCTAAGTAGATACACACATGAGCGTTAAGCTGACTTCTTCCTTTGAAAGATTCGAGAGAAGCTCATTGAAGACGGTTCGATGAGAGACGTGTTTGTGGCTATCACTTTCGCCCCTCATGATTTTGCGAATCTGGCTCTTGATCTCCTGTTGTTGGGCATCAGCTACAATCCTACAGCAGAACATGGAGAAAGGAAAGTAAAAGAGAGTATTCACACACCCCATGGAAGCGGAACACAGCACCCATCTCTGGATTTAGAGACTCAAGAAGCGACTGCGGAAGAGCGTTTAGGGTCCTTAGCACGATAGGGAAGTGTGTCGTCACGTGTAGTGAGTAAGCTAAATTCTTGATAGCGGTGGTGAAGGGCGCTATGAAGTTTGGATATTCGATGAAGTCGTAAGACATGGCTTGAGTGTACCAGGTGAGAGAGTCGGCAGCAAGGGCACCCCAGGCTTCGTTGAGGCAGATGACCTTGTCAGTACCAGCGTACTGTTGCTGAAAGATGCCGCACAGCCTGTCGACCCGCGACTGGATATATGGGCTGAATTCAAGTATTTTCTGACGCGAAAAGAAAGGCGCTACCGCAGCACGGCGGCGCTGGTGGTTTGCGTGACTGACGACATCGAAGGTCGACTGCGCAATGTTGAAACGATGAGCCAAGTAGGGCATTTTGCTGTGCCGCGACTTGGCGCTGTAAAGCTCATCGTAGAAATCAGGATCGCAGATGTGGATCTCCCACGGCGTGATCCGAACGATGGGCCCTGTGGCGCATTAATATCGAAGCTGTTTCTTGAGAAGCAGAGCGCACCGTATTTCTCGTGCCATTCAGCAATTTTAAAGACGAACTGGCCACCCTTAACGACATCATAGTAAACCTCGTTCCAGCCGGTCGCGGCGGCGAGCTTGGAGCCGGGGAAGCGAGCGAGAGGACTCAGGAAAAGGCGATAGACAACGAGAAGGGCATTGAAGAAGACGAGCAATAGCAGCGAGAGCAGAGCAAGCTCCCACGGGGACATTTGCAAAAGCCGAGTGGGGAGCATGTTCCCTGCTGGAAGATTGTTTGCGGGCCAGGAGCTGCTGAATACATGGAAGGTCTGTCTTGCAGGCACTTTATCTCAATTCGAAATTTTGCTTGGCGAATGGACGCGCACGGGGCAGCTAGGGCTAAGTGGAAGGAGGGGGAAGAGGAGGAACAGGAGCAGGAGCAGAAGGAGGAGGGGCGCATGCAGCCGACTTGGAGTTGCAGCTAGGCGCCAACAGCACCTCCGATTGCACCATCTTACAAAGTTACTATGAATGAAGCTGGCTATCAACCGCTGCAGAATCCTTCAGCTTTTTTTATTTTATTTTTTTTTTGATAAGCAGCCTGTCCCGACAGATTGGTCTGGCCGCGTCAGGGGTCATCCGGAAACATACGTGCATCGGTATTATCGATATCAAGTATTAGGGGGAGGACCCCTGGCGTGGGGGCAGAACTCGCTGGGAGCATGGGATAAATGCTTCGTTCTTCCGGTGCCCACCTCACCGCACGCTAGGAATCGTATCATCTCTGCCTACCAATTGATCTTACAAAATGGGAGTCCGAATTCTCTGCCTCCACGGCATGGGCGTAAACGCCGATATTTTCAAAGTTCAGACAGGTGTGCCTCTGTCATGTAAATTAAATCGTGAGAGGTGAAGCTCACATGGACACAAGCATGTTTCCGTAAACTTCTCCCACTGGACTACGAATTTGTCTTCCTCCAGGGCCTTACAGAGTGCGAGCCGGCGCCTGGTGTGGCAGCTTTTTTCCCGGGTCCCTACCGGTGCTGGTACGACACGCCCACCAGCACCAAAGTCAAGAAGGCACACGTCGCCGTGCTGGACTACATCAAGGCTGCCGGGCCCTTTGACGGTGTCATGGGCTTCAGCCAGGGCGCCGCCGTAGCCGCTTCCATCTTGCTCCATCACCAACTGGACGGCTTGAGCCCTCCATTCCGCTTTGGCATCTTCATCTGCTCGCCATTGCCCTTCTCCCACAGCCTGAACCATGGCATCGACACCCGCGCCTACTTCGGCTCCCCGACCGACGTGGTCGTGCGCCGTGACTGCCCCAACGAGGTGCCGGCGCACCTGATCACCGACGAGAAGTACCTGCGCGGTGAGGAGAGGCTGGCTGCTGCCGGCCTGTCGACTACCGCGCCCACCCAGGCCAGCTTCTACCAGATGTTCCATCCAACTGTCGACCATGTGCGCGTCACTATTCCTACTGTCCACATCACCGGAGCTAGAGACAGGTGGCGCCGTCACTCCTTGGACGTTGCTATGCTGTGCTCTCCCGAACTGGCAGTCTCGTTCGAGCATACCGGCGGACATGAGATTCCGCCGGATTTTGCAGAGGACATGTGTGACCTTATTGAGGGCGTGGTTTCCGTTGCAATGGCAGTTTAAATTGTGTCAGTACTCCATACGCTGGCGCGAGATGTCTCTGATCAATGCGGGCACTTAGCAACAAAGTAGCTCTCTATTTGAACGTTTGCGCGTATGCTTGTAGATTTCTGCTTTCAAGCTCTCTTAAATATGTAGGACGGTCTCCTTGATAGAGAATGCAACAATGCTTCGCGTTTTTCCCCTCAGTTCATATCCTGGCCTAGAAACGCTATCTCCTCACCACGGGCTCTCAGTTCCAGCGTAGTCGAGGAAAGGGCCCAGGACGGTCTTGTTATCGGCCTTATCGAGCTGGTGTGTGTCAGCAGGTTACTCTTCGAGGCCAGTAGGATAGCACGCCACTCACGATGCTGATAATTCCGTTGATGCTGTCTTCCACGGGCACCGCAGCCTTCTCCATGCCAACAGCTCTGGCGCCGTCATTGCCCATGTCAGTCTGAGCCCAGCCCGGGTGGATACTGAGGGCAATGAGCCAGTCGTTCTCCATCTGAATCTTGCGCACAATCGCGTTCGTGGCAGCCTTGGACGAGGCGTAGGCCCCTTGGGGGAAGGGGAAGGTCAGCATGCTTCCAACCGAGCCGGCCATGCTGCCCATGACCAGGAGCCTGGGCCGCGCGGCCTTGCGCAGCAGTGGCAGCGTGGTCTGGAACAGACGGACGACGGCGATGGCGTTGACCTCGACGTGGTCGCGCAGCTCCGACAGCTCGACCTCGTCCAGGCGGGCCAGCCGGCAAATGCCTGCATTGGACACGACGACGTCCAGGCGGTCGACGCCGTGGTCGCGCTGCAGGGTCTCCACGGCGGCGGCGTGGTCGGCATCCGATTTGCTCTCCAGCTGCAGCACCGCTAGCTTCGATCCTTCAGCGGGCCGGAGCTGGGAGAGTGCCTGGGCGGTCTGGTGCGCAGGATCGCGGACCCCGGCGGCAACGAAGGTGTTGGGCTGCTGCAGGTAGTGCTCCGCCAAGGCCCTGCCCAACCCTGTGCGCTAGTCAATTTCTGAACGGTACTGATTCGACTGCAGCGGCGTCCTCACCTCTGTTGGCGCCGGTTATCAGCGTTACCTGCGAGTACTGTGACATTGCGTTTGAAGGTGGGATTGTATGACTGCTCCTGGTTGCCGGCAGATGTTTCGATAGCAAGACGGATCAGAGGCATTTTTGCATCCAGCTTTATACGCCTTTCCCGCGTTGGGAATTGGTAAGCCGCAACCCACGGCGGGGGGTACCCCCGCGCAGGATCTGGGGTGCAGGGCCCCGCAGCAGGGGCCCGCAGCAGGGGCAATGTTTATTTTATGGGCCGGCCCGCCCCCGCGGCAGGGCGGTTGCATTTCCGGATCGAGCAGAGACCCTTGCAGCAGGGGGCCACGTCTGCCTGCCATGCACAATCCTCGCAAGCCGTGCGGCACGGGATGGCACATCGGCTGAGAACGTCAATTATCCACGTCAATTACCCGTCTGGGCTCAGTGTGCGCCTGCGGCTCCGGAGAAATAGAAATACGATCTACATGCATGAATCGCCCCATTTCAGCCCCCAGTACAGTCTATTCGCTTCGCGACCTCTAAACGCAGTTGTGACAACACAGACCCCTGCCACCGAGCCGGAAAAGAGGGGCGAGGATTTTACCTGCGCAGAAAGAGAATGCAACGCTGCTCAGGCAGCAGCGCCAGCACTCACGGTGCTAGGAAGGCGTTTCAACGGCGCCAACAGGGCCACCAGGGTGGCCACGCCCGCCAGCGCGGTACCGATAATCCAGGCCGCTTCGAGGCCCTTCATGTACGCGCGCAGGATTCCGGCTAGCTCGGCGCCGGAGAAAACGCTGCGCAGCTCCGTGGCCCCGGTTGCGACCACGAGCTCGGGGTCCGTGTCCGGAGCAAATGCTGCGAGCGACGCCACCATGCGGTTCGCAAAGACGCTTTCGGCCGCTGACACGGATAGCGCTCCGCTGACAAGCTGGAAGACTGTGGTTGGAGTTAGTGAGCTGCCTCCGCACCGGGCCTGAGGGCTAACGTACAGAGCACTGTGGCTGTCGTGGCGGCTATGTCTTCCATGGTCGAGAAGGCCTGCGCCGCAATGACGGGTACCTGGATGCTGGTGCCAACTCCAATGCCGAACACGATCTGGTATCCCACGTATTTGCCCATACTCGTGCCGAAGTCGAGCGTGTAGAGCAGCCCCGCTCCCACCGTGAGAAAGACGGAGCCGACCACCAGCGGAATTTTGAAGAACTTGACATACTGCATGGTATGGCTGCTAACAAGAGTGGCGATTGCTCCTGAGAGTTAGCTGAGCACGCTGTGGGTCAAGGGCCACAGGACTCACAGGATGACAGAATGAGAGGCAGGTTGCGGACTCCACTCGCTGAGGGAGACGCGTTATCGATTGCCTGAAAATAGATGGGCAGATAGTAAATCATCAAGAAGTTGGAGGCGTTCATGCTAGGCAGCGAGGCGTCTGTCAGCCAAAGGTTTCATACCAGCAGGGGCGAGAATGAGACAACGCACAAAAAGATGAAGGTGCTGCAAGCGAGGACCACTCTGGTTCGCAGGATCCGGAGCACAATCAGAGCTCGTCCCTTCTGTACGTACTGCAGAATGCAGAAGACCGCGGTAAGAAGGATCCAGCCAACAAGAGCGCCAACGACATCGGCATCGCCCCAGGGCTTGGTGACACCGCCCCATTGCAGGGCCAGGATGTAGCATACTAATGCGGCGAGGATGGAGATAGTCCCGGCCCCGTCCATCTGCAGCAGGATCTCTTTAGCGGAAGCCTTCGCCGGACGGGCTGAAGCGGGCGTGCGGAAGAAGAGAGCCAAGATAGCGAGAGCGACACCTCCGATTGGAAGGTTGATGTAGAAGCTGCAGCCCACTGTCAGCTGTGCATGCTAGGGGCCGGAAGTGTCGACCTACCACCATCGCCATGAGACCTTGTCTGTGAAAACACCACCGAGCAGCGGGCCGGCGACACTGGCCAGGCTGAAGACAGCCCCAATAAGACCGACGTACGTGGGCATCTTACTGGGCGGCGACACATAGGCGATGATAACGTAACAACCACCGGTGATGCCTGCACCACCCCATCCGGTAATGGCACGGCCCACAATAAGCGCATTGCTATTCGGAGAGGCGGCACAGACCAGGCTGCCCACTTCGAACAGGGTGACGGCAACAAAGAAGGTGGATTTCAGCGGGAAGTACTTGTAAGCCTTGCCCCAGAACGACTGGAAGACGGCAAGGGTAAGGAAGAAGGCGGAGCCATACCAGCCGACGTCCTGGAGGCGGCGAAACTGATCTGTGATGCGCGGAATGGCTGTAGCGACAATGGTCTGGATGGCTGTCAGCAGGGACTAGCCCAAAGGGGCAGGTGGAGGTGCACGAACCATGTCAAGGGCGACCTAGACGCCGACTGTTAGCGCACAGACCACGGGCGAACCAGGCGGGCCATCATACCAGGAACATACTGAGCAGCAGCGCCGCGAGGATCAGAGTCAGCTTCAAGCCACTCGGATACTCAGGAGCGGCATCTTGGCTCTCGCGCAGCGATTTTTCCTCGCTCTGTGAGCTCGACATGGCGGCCTGCGGTGGGGAAGAAAATGCGGAGGACGGATTTTGGTGAGTAAATGTTTCGACGCGGTGCAAGCGAAGTGAATGAGATCCTTTTGTCTGTCTTTTGCTTTGTAAGAATGAACGGATGCGCTTCCCATCGCGGTTTGCTGCACTGCTATCTGCTTTTGGCTCGCCAAGATGCGCGACATGCAGATGCAGCACACGGCGTCGTTCCCCTGCTCCAAATCGCATGCATGCTGCGAGCCGCTTGTGGGGGCCAGATCCCCCGTCATCCTATCGCCCAACGCAAGCCCGAAACCGAGCTTCCCCTGGAATTGGAAATCCTCATTGCTCCCCCATCCTGCCGTGCCGTGGCTTAGTCCTCGAAAAAAAAGGTCCCGTTTTCCGGCCCGCCATGCTGAGCCTCAGCCTCAACTGAACGGCAGTGCTTTTCGCCCAGTTCGCGTCGCGTTGTTGCCCAGTTGGCGCAATCTCTCTTCCTCCAGCCGTCTCTCGCGATCCTCTCATCCCGTCCAGCCCGCTGCCTTCCGCCGCCGCCGCCGCCGTGGCTTCAACCCGCTGTCGCCATCCAGTGAGAATTCTAACCCTTTGCACTCACCTCCAGCCCCTTACTCCTTCCTTCACCTTTCGTTGGAAGCCATGTTGGTGGCGGAAGGGCCTATCTTTGGTTGTCCGTCTCGTGGGGTTGGCGTGTGGGCGTGGGATGGTGGCCTTTTTGCAAGCGACTCGGGCCCTTGATGGCGTTGGATATTCTCATGCTCCATCCTTCAGGCAATACATGGCGTAGCAGAGGGCGTGGAGGCTGAGAGGACGGCCAGCTTCGTAGAACGTACAAATAGACGGGTGTTGAGCTCGAGAATGAAGAAGTATCACTACCGGTCAATCTACTGCAGCATCCTTCCAGTCCTTGCTTGCAAAAGTCGCCACTGCTCAAAATGGTCTCCATTCGGACTTTTGCGGCCGTGGCCATCAGCTTCAACCTCTCTCTCTTGCCGCTTGCGGCCGCCTCTCCCTCACATGCCTCTTGCCGCTGTATGCCAGGGGACAAGTGCTGGCCAAGTCAGCACGAGTGGGCCCAGCTCAACCGCACAGTTGGTGGGAAGTTGATATCAAACGTTCCTTTGGCCCACGTCTGCCATGATCCGACCTATGACGAAGACGCCTGCAACTACTTGAAAGAGCAATGGAAGTGGCCGGTCATCCAGTAAGCCTTCGATAGTTTGGACCCTTAAGGTACGCATGGTAAAGACTAACGCGAGGCCTCAACAGCGAGACCAGCAGCTCAGACATAATGAGCGCTTACTTCCGGAACGCAAGTTGCGATCCTTTCACGCCGCGCAAGCAGCCGTGCGAGTTGGGAAACTACCCCGTGTACTCCATCAATGTGTCGTCGGCGGCGGATATCGCTGCGGGAGTCAAGTTCGCGCAGCAGAAGAACATCCGTCTAGTGATCAAGAACACAGGCCATGAGTGAGCAGCGCACCCCTGAGTCAGACAATCCTCCATGTTGCTAACAAACTACCCAGCTTCCTTGGCAAGAGCACCGGAAAAGGCTCGCTCGGACTCTGGACACACAACATGAACGATATTCGCGTATTCAAGCACTACAACAGCACACTATATACCGGGCCGGCCGTCAAGATGGGTGCTGGAGTGCGCGGGGCCGAGGCCTTGCCGGCAACTCACGACGCTGGCCTCATAGTCGTTGGAGGCAGCTGCCCATCCGTTGGGCTGACTGGCGGCTTCACTCAGGGAGGCGGTCACGGCGCGCTCAGCAGCTCGTTCGGCATGGGGGCGGACCAAGTACTTGAGTGGGAAGTCGTCACAGCCGACGGCCGGCACACCACCGCCACGCCCACCAAGAACGCAGACCTGTACTGGGCCCTCAGCGGGGGCGGGCCGGGCGCCTACGCTGTCGTAGTCTCGGTCACGGTACGCGCATACAAGGACCGCAGAATCGGCGGTGCAGCCATGTCATTTGCCTCGACGGGCGTCTCCAACGACACATACTGGAAGGGCATCCACGCCTGGCAATCGTTCATTCCGAAGCTGGTGGACGCGGGCGCCACGGCAAGCTACCTGATATCGACGGAGCAATTCTTCCTCCAACCCCTAACGGTCCCTGGCGCCAGCGAGAACGCAACAAGATCGTTGATCAAGCCTTTCACCGATGCCCTCAGCCGCTTGAACATCCCATTCTCCCTCAACATCACCTCTGACCCCACGTGGATGGACCATTACGTCCGCTACCTCGGCCCGCTTCCGCAGGGCCAGTGGCCGGTCGACCGGCTGATGGGCGGCCGCCTGATCCCGCGCCAGGTCTCGACCAACAACACGGACGCGCTGGTAGGCGCGCTGCGCGACATCGCCGAGAACACGTCGGCGTACCTGGGCTTCATCGCGGTGCAGTCGGACGCATCCAAGGCCGTGGCGCCGAACTCGATCCTGCCGCAGTGGCGCACGTCGGTCGCCAGCGCGCTGATCCAGACGCAGTGGAACTTCACCGCGCCGATGGCGGACAACCGCGCGCAGCTGGCCGAGCTCAACGACGTCGTCATCCCCAAGATCGAGGCCGTCACGCCCGGCGCCGGCACCTACCTGAACGAGGCCAACTTCGCGCTCGCGTCATGGAAGGAGGACTTCTACAGCGTCAACTACGACCGCCTCCGCCGCGTCAAGAAGACCTGGGACCCGCGGGACCTGTTCTACGGCCCCACGATGGTCGGGAGCGATGCCTGGAGCGTCCAGGGTGATGGAAGGCTTTGCCGTTCTGCTGCCTGAGCGAACTTTGCGGCTGTGGCGTTCCGCGCAGTGCTCGCGCGTCTTCCGGCCCCCTTCCTCCCTTTTCAAGCTTCTCCCCCCCCCCCCAACATAGACTGCTCTGCTTCGCAGCCCTTTGTCCCCACCTATTCATCGCCCGGTCCCAAGATTCCTGCATCCATTCATCTTCCCTTGACCATTTCTCTTTACTCTCCTCTCCTTCAGAATAGACTGTAGTAGCAAAATTGCATCTCGCTCTAAGCCGAACCTGTTGATGCTTGAGAGACATACCATGAGTGATGTAAACTTTTCTCATCTGTAAAGCCAATAGGGGAATTTGCCCGCACGACCGCGAGCGCTCTATTGCAGGAGCAGATAACCCAGCACAAATCGTGACCAAATGCCACGCAGACGCACGCCGGGCGCGCTGTCGGCTGCGGAGATTTCACCCGCGACCGCCTTCGCACTGCGCGGCGCACATCGTCGCATGCAACGTGCAGTGTACGTATGTATGTACTAAGTTCTGACGTGGGGCTGGGGTAGATCCGGACCATTCACGCTTCAGTCAATCGTAGAGATGTATCCGGCGGCGCTTTGGGAAGTCGATGCGAGATGCGCCGACAGGCCGCATCGCGCGAGCGGCGTCGGTCAGCAGAGGTCCGCTTAAGCTATAGATCAGGGTGGGCTTTCCCGCCGGTGAATTAGGGCGCGACGCGGGCGCTTACGCGTTTTGCGTAAAGAGTTGCGGTGGCGCCGACGCACGAGCGATCGGGTCGCACCAGCGAAGGAAGATCGGCGAATGAGGACCAGGCCCTCCACCATGCAACCGACGAAGGCAAGACCAACGAGGAAAACAAAGACGGAGAGACGTTTTGGTGAGCAAAAGCAATGGATTCTCTCTACAGAACTATACTAAAGACCCAAGCTCAATCTAGTACAAAGCACGGCTTCCCCCCCCTTCTACCAGGCAAAGTCGCCGCCCTCAATGGTGGGGAAGTGGCCGGAAGTCTTCTCCCTGGTGGCGCTGTCGACGGTGGAGACAATGAAGTTGACTGAGTCGGAGATGGTCGTGGTCGCCTCCTTCATGCCGAAGAAGGCGGCGCCCGCGTTACCCATATCGGTCTGGACAAAGCTATTGCAAGGGGACGATGAGATCAGTAGTGTTCTGGGCAGCCAAGGCAGGCAGCAGCACTCACCCAGGATCAACGGAGAAGGAGATGATGTCCTGGTGCTCGAGGTGGATCTTTCGGGTAATGTAGTGGACAAAGGCCTTGGAGACACCGTAGGCGGACATGGGGAAAGGGCGGGTCTCCATGGCGCTGATGGAGCCCATGGGAGAGCCGAGCGCGACGAACTTGGCCGGGGCGGAGGCCTTCTGGAGGAGCGGCAGGACGGCCTGGAAGAGCAGCAGCGGGCCGTAGGCATTGACCTCAAGGTGGCGCTTTAGGACATGGACGGGCAGCTTCGCAATGGGCGAGAAGTCGGTCGAGATGCCGGCGTTGGCGATGACAACGTCGAGGTGGTCAATGCCGTGCTTGGAGACAAGCTCCTGCACGGCCACCGTCGGGGCCTTCTCTTCGCTGCTGTCAATCTCGACCACGACAAGCTTGCTGCCGGTGCCCTTGGACACGCTGGCCAAGGGCTCGGCCGAGGCAGCACTGCGCACGGCGGCGACGACGGTGGTGTTGTCGCGGCCGAGGAAGGTGGTGGCCAGGCCCTTGCCAATGCCACGGCTGGCACCGGTGATAAGGACAACGGTAGGAGCAGACATTTTTGGCGCGGGGGAGTCGAGCGAGTCGGGGGATGCGAAGCAAGACAGGAACAAGGACTTGAGAGATTGGAGAGAGCTTTTGCGCGAAGATGCAGCTGACGAAGACTGTTTGGACATGGAAAGCGACTTACTGAGCGGACACCAAGACGGTGGCTTTATAGTCTCGCGGTTCGCGATTGGGGAGAGCCTTCGCGAGGCACAGCTGGCCGCGAGATTGGTAATGCGCACTCTCAAGGCACGATGGTGCCGAGCGCGATAATGCAACTGGGGGTTGGAGAGACGAAAAGGGAAGCGCATCCGACGAAGCTGAGCAAGCGCGACGGCGTGGCTTGGAGCTGCGGACAAAGAGGATTGCAGCAGGAAGAGGAGTGCAGCAGGAAGAGGAGTGCAGCAGGAAGGGGACGGTGCGGCGCATGCAGGCCCTGCATTCTGGCGCCAAGTGCCCACCCTGGCAGGCGCCAAACAGCCCCCACGACCCACGCCGATGCAGCAGCAGGCGGGGCGACGGGCGACGGGCGAGGGTCACGCCGTCGCAGAGCATGGCTGCGCTCGTCCGGACGGAGCGCAGGAAGCGTATAATTCTGGCGCGAGACGCATCGCGGGGTGGGTGTCTCCAAACCGCGCGCCGCGTACACTTCAGCGAAAACAATCCACGATGCTGGGATTCTCTCCTCTCGCAGCGGCGCTGGCCGTGACGGCCGCCGTCCTGCTGCGCTTCGTTTACCTCGTCGTCTACCGGCTGTACTTCAGCCCCCTCGCCGCGTTCCCCGGCCCCAAGCTGGCGGCGGCCACGTACTTGGTCGAGATGTACCACGAGCTCCTCGACGGCGAGGGCGGGCAGTTCCCGTTCGTGTACCGCCAATGGCACGAGAAATATGGTGAGTAGCACCCGCCGGACAGCGCGGCTGGTCTGACGCGGCACAGGGCCTATCGTGCGCATCAACCCGGACGAGCTGCACATCCAGGACTCGGCGTGGCACGAGACAATGTACTCGGCATCGCGGCCGGTGCGCAAGCCGGAGAAGCTGGCGACGCGCTTCGGCAACCCGCTGTCGGCGTTCGCGGCGACGGACCACGCCACGCACCGGCTGCGGCGCGCGGCGCTCAACCCCTTCTTCTCGCGGCGCAAGGTGGTCGAGCACGAGGGCCAGATCCAGCACACCATGGACCGCATGCTGGCGCGGCTGGAGCGCGAGTTCGCGGGGGCGGGGCGGGTGGTGAGCCTCAACAAGATGTGGGGCAGCCTGACGTCCGATACCATCATGTCCTTCGCCTTCGAGCGGCAGAGCAACCTGGTCGACCGGCCGGACTTCGAGTCGCCGCTCAACGAGGCCATGGCCGACCTGCTGGAGCCAGTACACTGGGTCACGCTGCTGCCGGCGCTGGGGCGGCTGCTGCAGGCGCTGCCGGACGCGCTGGTGGTGTGGCTGCAGCCCGAGATGGCGTCGGTGGTGCGCTTCAACCGCGAGATGGCGGCGCAGGTGGAGGACGTGCTGGCGGCCAAGGCGCGCGGCGACCAGAAGGAGGGCGGCGGGCTGTTCGGCGCGCTGCTCGAGTCCGGGCTGCCGGCGGCCGAGCTGACGGCGACGCGGCTGCAGCACGAGGCCGTCAGCATCGTCGGCGCGGGCGTGGAGTCGACGATGCGGGCGCTGACGGTGGGCTGCTTCCACGTGCTGGACCAGCCGGCGGTGCGCGCCGCGCTGGTCGCCGAGCTGCGCGCGGCCATCCCGGACGCATCGCGCATGCCTGGCTGGGACGCGCTGGCGCAGCTGCCCTACCTGACGGCCGTGGTCAACGAGGCGCTGCGGCTGAGCTACGGCACCTCGCAGCGCATGCCGCGCGCCTACCCCGACGGCCCGCTCACCTTCGGGAGCTGGACCATCCCGCCCGGCACGCTGCTGTCCATGGACAACTACGCCGTCTCGCACGACGAGGCCATCTTCCCCGACTCCTTCCGCTTCGACCCCGCCCGCTGGCTCGGCGACTGTCGCGCGGCCGATGGCCGCCAGCTCACTCGCTACCTGGTGTCCTTTGGCAAGGGCACCCGCAGCTGCACCGGCATGCAGCTCGCCTACGCCGAGATGTACATCGCGCTGGCCAGCTTCTTTCGCTCGCCGCTCGCCCTGCGCGCCCGCCTGTTCGAGACCGACCGCTCCGACGTCGAGCTCGCCCGCGACCGCTTTGCCCCGCGCTCCAGGAAGGCCTCCAAGGGCGTTCGCATCGTCTTTGACTGATGCGCTGCTGCGCCATTCTGCCGCTCAACTTGTGTGCATGCCGAGGGATTCCTTTTGTTGCAGTCGTCTTGTGGGGCGGCTTGCGAGGCCGGATGCAGAGTGCTGGATGTTAGACGACGACAAGATAGTCATAGCTGTTAACTGTGTAACCATTCTCCAGCCAGCTCGGCACTCGGCATTGACCCGTGGTAGAGCGTCTGTTGCCGTGAAGCTTAGTCATGATTTGCTTACTGTGCGCCGTGGGAGCCCTGCTGCTGGCAGCTCTTGCCCCTCACTCTTTCTGCCCGTCACTTTCTCTGCCTCGCCAATTCTCCAACTCGCAAGTGACGACCCGGCCTCCGCCAACTTGCAACTGCACCACAGTCACCGACGCTGCATTTCACAGGACGAAGAAAAGGCTCCATTCGGCATGTCTATCTACGTGATCTGGCTGAGTGACGAGAAACGGAACAAGGCTACTCCGCCGCCTCTGAGCTGCACCGCTTGCGCAACCATCCAACCTGCATTTCCATCAGCGACTGGAAGTCGTCCCCGCTCAGCACGTTCAAGTGGCCCTTTCCCGGCGCGACGTGGCACTGCTTCGGCGACGGGAACGTCTCGAAGAGCGCCAGCTGCTCCTCCGGCGGCGAGATCAGGTCGAGCTCGGGCACGATCATCATCGTCGGCGTCGGCGCCATGTGCTTCATGATGGCGTGCGGCTTCCACGCGAGCAGCTTGTAGTACGTCTGCAGCGTCGTGCGGTTCTGGTAGTTGGGCGCCCCGCGCTGCTGCGCGTTGGTCATGTAGTCGAGCTCCTCCTCGCTGGTCTGGAAGCCCAGCCCGGCCGGGTTGCGCCCGTCGCGCGTGAGCACCGGGAGGAAGACGGGGTCGTTGCCGCCCACCGTCTGCGAGCTGCGGTCCTGCATGCTCTTGGCGAGCACCCGCGGCCGCTTCTCGTCCGTGAACTCGAAGTTCAGCAGTGGGCACACGGCAATGCACGTCCGGGCGCGCTTGTCCAGCGCTGCGGCACTCAGCGCGATTGTCGCCGAGAACGACATGCCCCAGAAGGCCACTTTGTCCGGCTCGACCGTCGGTTGTGCCTGGGCGAACGAGAGCGCGTCCGAGTAGTCCGACATCTGCCGCACCGGGTCGATGTCGTTGCGTGGGAGCCCTTCGCTCTCGCCCAGCGTGCGCGGATCGTACACCAACGCGTTGACGCCCGCTCGCTGGAAGAACTCTGCCACGTCTGCCACGAACATCTCCTTGACGCAATTGAACTGTTGTTTGCGCCATTAGCTGGGACCTGCCGCCTGCGTTTGGGTGCGCTTACCCCGGGCGTGATGACGACGGCGGGACTGCGTGTGGCTGTCGGGTAGAACCACCCGCGCAGGAGGAGGCCATCAAGCGTCTTGAACTCAACGTCCTGTCGTCCGAGCATCTTTGCTGTCTCTAGCACTCGACGTCTGCTGCTGGGAGCGCTCAATGCTGATTTATAGTGCGTGAACGCTTCCCACTGCCCCTGATGTCTGCTTGGTGCGGTAAAACGCGGTAAATAACACCCCCCCCCCTGGCGGTCCCCCTCGCGTACCCTTGCGCGTTATGTGAGATCCAGCATTCCGGCGACTAGATCCTACGGCAATCCACCGGATGATCCACCTCCCTCTTCGAGACGATGCACCGTCCGTCACATCCGTATGAGCGCTTCCAAACCGCCGAAGCGCAGTCGTGCTCTGACCCCCACTCTTTTGACCCCGGCTGAATCCTGCCCGCACGCGCGGGCTCACCTGCCTCGTGGCTTGACAACTCTCTCTACGCTGGCCGGGCAATCGTCTCTCCGCTGAGCATCAGCCGGCGGATGCGCTGCCCGATTGAGCGCGGACCAGACACCACAGCCCGACCCTGCATTCTGAGTAGGAGCTCTAACGGTTGACTGTGGACCCTGACCCCGGACCCTAATCCTGGCTGCCGTTCACTTTCCGCCCCCAGCTATGTGCATGCTCCACAACTATCCACACCTCCGACAACGCAACCATATCGCACTGAGCAAGGAATGCACTCCTGGGTGCGCACGTCGCGTTGTTGCCTGGGGACTTCTGTCTTCGACTGGATGCAGCGGTCAAACGACTGCTTCGCTCAGCTTTTGCAACCGGGTCTGGAACCTGGGATGGCTTGGGATGGCGGCTTCGCATTCGGTTTACAGCATCTTGGAGATAGTGAAGTGCAAGAGTGCCTCCAGCGTGAATGGCTCAAATAGTCCAGTCGATGGCCGTCGAACTTCCTTCCAGCAGCTCTCCAGAACCCCTCTCTCCCTGTCTTGCCCTTCTCGCCTTGCCTTTCTTTTGCACACGCTACCCCCTCGTCACTCTCTCTCGCCATGACTATTGACGGCAGTGGGCCCGAAGGGCGACTCCCGGCCGCTCCGCGGATGGCAGCGCGGAAGCCCGAGGTTTCGAGCAAGACACCAAAGTACTCGCAGGACCCCATTGCTGTTGTGGGCATGGGCTGCCGCCTGCCAGGTGAGAGTACCACGCCTCACGCGCTCTGGAAGTTCCTCGAGAAAGGCGGCTTAGCTGGCAACGAGCCGCCTGCCTCTCGATTTAACTTTAAGACGCACTACGACGGCTCGCGGAAGCCCAAGACCATGCGGTCCCCGGGCGGCATGTTTTTGGAGAAAGTTGACCCGCAAGACTTCGACGCCCCCTTCTTCTCCATCTCGCCTGCCGATGCTCTCGCCATGGACCCGCAGCAGCGTCAGCTGCTCGAGGTTGTGTACGAGTGCTTGGAGAATGCTGGCATTACGCTCGAGTCCTTGGATGAAGCGCCCGTGGGGTGCTTCGTTGGCTCTTACGCAGTCGGTAAGTGGCATGCAGCCCGTCTCGTCCACATACACCGGTTGCACATCTGCTCACACGCTTTCAGACTATGCCGATATGCAATCTAGAGATCCAGACGACCGAGTGCCCGGTGTAACTGTCGGCGTAGGACGCGCTATACTGAGTAACCGACTCAGCCACTTTCTGAACATCAAGGCATGTCCAAGCCAGACTTACACACCAGGCGATATAGTTGCTGACCATGCCGAAATAGGGACCCAGTATGACCATAGATACGGCCTGCTCAGGAAGCCTGGTGGCACTGGACGTTGCCGCCCGGTATTTACAAACGCGGGAAATCGACGGCGCCATCGTCGCGGCAGCAAATCTCTATCTCAGCCCGGAGCATGTCATGGACAGTTAGTCGCTTTCCCCCTTCCGTACCCGTGGTCTGTGGTGTCCCGACGCTGATATGTCTTCTTCTAGCCGGTGCCATGAAGGGCGCCTCTTCGCTCACGGGCAAGTGCCACACGTGGGACGTCAAGGCGGATGGATACATCAAAGCCGAGGGCATCAACGCGGTGATGCTCAAACGCCTCGACGATGCGATCCGCGACGGAGACCCCATCCGGGCGGTGATCCGCGGAACCTCGACTAACAGCGACGGTCGCACCCCCGGCATTGCCAGCCCCAGCGCAGAGGCTCAGGCTCTGGCTATCCGGGCCGCCTACGCCAACGCGGGCATCACCGATTACTCGCAGACCAGCTACCTAGAGTGCCACGGTACCGGTACCCAAGCTGGCGACCCCACAGAGGTGTTCGGCGCTTCGGCGGTCTTTGGCGCCGACGCCCGCAAGACACCCCTGATTATCGGTTCGGTGAGTTCTTCATGTGCAACTCAATCGATAAGCTATTACTGACGAGTTTGTGGCTACAGATCAAGAGCAACATCGGCCATTCGGAACCAGCAGCGGGTATTTCAGGCCTCCTGAAGGCTGTGCTTGCACTTGAGCACGATGTTATCCCGGGCAACCCGACCTTCATCACACCGAGTCCGAAGAGTGAGTACACGTAACCACTACAATGGCGCTGAAGTTTCATTTGCTTATGTGTCGGGAAACAGTCGACTTCGAAAAGCTGCAGGTCAAGGCAAGCAGAACTGCAATCCCTTGGCCGAAGACCGCCCTGAAGCGTGCCAGCGTCAACTCATTCGGCTATGGTGGGTCTAACGCGCACGTCATCATTGATGAAGCATCTGCAGCGACGAGGTCCAGCTTCGTGTCTTCGTACCGCCAGCAGGATGATTTCGACGACTTTTTCGACGTCGGCGACGAGGAGGGTAGCAACAGCAACTCGAACAAGCGGCCGTTCACGCTGGTCCTCTCGGCCAACGACGAGGCCTCGCTTCGCAACAACGCCACCGCACTGGCTGCACACCTCATGAACCCGGACGTAAGCGTGAAGTTGGAGGATCTCGCGTACACGCTTTCCGAGCGCCGGACCCGGCACTTTAACCGCGGCTACCTCGTCTCCAGCAAGGCGAGCCAGCTGGACCTGAGCACGCTCGTTACTGGCAAGATGAGCACGGAGCCGCCGCGCATCGGTTTCGTCTTTACGGGCCAGGGCGCTCAGTGGCCGCAGATGGGCAAACAGCTTCTGGAGACGTTCCCCCTGGCACGGCTCGCCATTGAGCACCTCGACAAGGTTCTCCGTACTGTCCCGGATCCACCGAAGTGGTCCCTTCTCCGTGAGTGCTGTTGCGGGAAACGCGTGGCAGATCGTCAGCTAACAGTTCGTCAGGCGAGCTCACCGAATCGCGCAGCCCGCAGGCTCTTCGCCAGCCTGAATTCTCTCAGCCGCTCGTGACCGCTCTGCAGCTTGCTATTCTCAGGGTCCTGCGAAGCTGGGGCGTGTCGGCGCAGGCCGTCGTTGGACACTCGTCGGGCGAGATCGCGGCTGCTTGCGCTGCGGGATTGCTGAGCGAAGAAGACGCCATCAAGGCTGCCTTCTACCGCGGAAGGGCCGCTGTCGTCGGTACGACTGAGGCAGGTGTGGGCATGCTGGCAGCCGGCCTGGGCGCAACAGAGGTGGCTGCGTACCTGACCGGCCTCGAGGACCGCGTCCAGGTCGCCTGCTACAACAGCCCGGACAGCGTTACACTCTCCGGCTCAGTGGGAGCTCTCGACGAGGTCAAGGACCGCCTCGTGCAAGACGGACACTTTGCCCGCGCGCTGCGTGTTGACCTGGCGTACCACTCGCGGTACATGGACTCTATCGGCAATGTCTACGAGGACATGATGAACCGGGACTTCCAGTGCGAGGAGGCACCGGCACCGCAATCTCCCACCATGTTCTCATCAGTGCTAGGCCGCAAGATGGAGGGCAAGGCCGACACTGCGTACTGGAAGGCGAACATGGTGTCGCCGGTGCTATTCGACGACGCATTGCGCGAGGCCATCTCGGGTAAGGCAGGCGCCAATTTCTTAATCGAGATTGGGCCCAGCGGCGCGCTGGCTGGTCCCATCGGCCAGATCAAAAAGGCGTTGCCGCCTGGTGGAGCAATCGAGTACCGCGCCGCCCTGAACCGCGGCCAGGATGCCGTCCATGCTCTCTTTGATGTTGCTGGCCGCCTTTTCGTCGCCGACGCGCCGATCAACATGGCAAAAGTGAACGAGGCGCCAAAGAGCGGCAAGCCGAAGGTTATCGTCGACCTGCCCAACTACTCGTGGAACCATTCCACGAAGTACTGGTACGAGAACGAAGCGAGCAAGGACTGGCGCAACCGCATGTTCCCGCACCACGACCTGATCGGAACTAAGGTTCTGGGCACTTCCCATCATGCCCCCATCTGGAAGAAGGCCTTGTCAGTTGAGGATCTGCCTTGGCTGAAAGATCATCGTATGGGCGCAGACATCGTCTTCCCAGCTGCCGGATTCATGGCTATGGCCATTGAGGGCGTCAGCCAGATCACTGAGGCACTGGCCGAGCTCGAGGGCAAGCCCAAGCCGGCGCGACCATGCTACCGGGTCCGCAACAGCACCTACCCAAGGGCTCTTGTGCTCGAAGAGGGCAAGAAGACAAATGTGATGTTGCGGCTTAACAAGCGCGGCCCGTGGTATGAATTCGAAGTGTCGTCGCTGGTGGGCAACGCGTGGACCGAAAACTGCCGCGGTCTGGTCCGCGTCGAAGAGTTGGTCGACCAGACTGCTCCCGAGGGTGCCCTCGCGCCATTGCGCCACCCGACGCCCGGCCGGCTTTGGTACAAGGCCATGGAGGACGTTGGCTATGGTTTTGGCCCTCTGTTCCAGAAACACCTGGAGGCCGAGTCCACTTCGGGCCGGCGCACCAGCCGGTCCACGGTTGACCTCACGGAGCCTCCAAGCGCATACACCCAGTCGGCCTACCCGCTGCATCCCGCAAGCATCGACGGCTGCCTCCAGACCTGCTCACCCGCACTCTGGAATGGAAATCGCAGCTCCGTCAATGCAGTGTTGATCCCCGCCATCATCGATGACGTGCTGATCTGCCCGCAGGACACGCTGCCAGAGGTTGGCCTGGCCGTCGCCGATGCTTCGTACGTGGGTGTTGGCCGCCCAGAGGAGACAAAGAGCTACATGACAAGCTCTACCGTCTACGACCCAACTACGGGCGCCCTGATCTTCCAGGTATCTGGCCTGCGCTTCCACAAGCTGGACACAGCCGCTGGCGATTCGGGCCAGCCTGCTCACGCGTACACGCGTCTGCAGTGGCAACCTGATGTCTCCTTTATCTCTCAGGAGGGGTTGGATGAGCTTCTTGCCCAGGAGAATGGCACTGGTGAGCAGGGTGCTGCCATTGATGCTGGAACCGCTGCCGTGAACCGCGTGCTCGACCTTGTCGCGCACAAGACACCAGCACTGAAGGTTGCAGAGGTCAGTGTGTTGCTTCCATCCGGCGATGCCACCAGCATATGGCTCGATGGCAAGTCCAGCGTGCGAGACAGCTCCGCTGGCTTTTTGTTCGCTTCTACGGACGCCAAGGCACTGGTTGCAGTCCAAGAGAAGTACGGGGCCAGTGTTGCGGGCGACTGTCAGTTGTTTGACCCGACAAAGCTGTCAGGTGGCCTTGAGACAGGAAGCGGTTCCGGCTTGGACGTCGTCATCCTTAGATCTGTAAGTCCCTTACCATCCTGGTATTGCCGATGCCTGAATTGATGCTGATATATATGACAGGCCAACGCAGCCTCGCCAGAAACGCATGCCGCAATGGAGAAGGTGCAATCGCTACTTGCCCCCAAAGGATTCCTTTTGCTACTCCAGCACCGCGGTGAAGACTCGCTCGAGCCCGCTAAGGTGCCGGCTCTGCTGGACAGCTTCCCAGGCCTTCAAAATATGCGCATCATCTCGACAGAGGCATCGCAGGCGCTGACGTATGCAGTCTTCGCTACTGCTGCCGACGTCGAAGTTGATACAGCCAGGACGATTGACGTCGTCCACTTCCATGAGCCGACAGAGCTGCACGCACGCGTCACTGCCGAGCTTCAGTCCGCTGGCTGGGCGGTGTCGCGTCACTCCTATGCCTCGGAGAACCTGCAATTCAACGGCCCCGTGGTGGTGCTGGATGAACTCTCAGCACCCGTGCTTCCCGAGATCGATGCCCCGCGCTGGGAGGCTCTCAGGAACCTCACCGGCATGCGCCATCCCATCGTATGGGTCACCGAGGGCTCGCAACTCGAAGTGACGAAGCCAACTAACGCCATGATACACGGGCTCGCAAGGGTCATCCGCGCCGAAGACCCGAGCATCAGCATCACCACGCTCGACGTGCAAGAGTCTACTGGCAAGCACACGGTGCCTGCGATCCACACCATTCTTAAGCATGTGATCGCCAACCGGAGCCAAGCCATGTCTGAGACAGAGTTCGTTGAGCGCCGGGGCATTCTCCACGTGAGCCGCGTGCTCCCCAGCGAGGCTTTCAACAAAGCGGCCCGCGAGGAAGCTCAGGGCAGAGACCTGGAGGAGGCGCTGCTGCACGAACGAGAGAAGACTGTCAGGCTGAGGGCAGAGCGTCTCGGCACCTTCGACGCGCTGCACTACGCTGAGGTTGAAGTGCCTGCTCTGGGCGACAACCGAGTCGAGGTGGAAATCGAGGCAGCAGGCGTGAACTTCAAGGACGTGGCCATCACTATGGGCATCGTTCCCGAGAATGAGCACCTGCTAGGCCTTGAGGGCGCCGGAACCATCAGGCGCCCGGGCTCGACCAACTACAAGGTGGGCGATCGCGTGCTCGTTTTCGAGAAGGGCACTTTCGCCAACCGCATCATCGCCACCACCGAGCGTGTATACCCAATCCCTGACTGGATGTCGTTCGAGGAGGCGGCGACGCTTGCCAGCGTGTACTTGGTTTCGCTTTACAGTCTGCATGACCTCGCCAATACACAGCCGGGCCAGCGTGTGTTGATTCATTCAGCCACCGGCGGGCTGGGCATTGCCTGCATCCAGCTGTGCCGCCACATCGGCGCCGATGTCTACGTCACTGCTGGCAATGATGCTAAGCGCCGTTTCTTGGAGGAAGAGTTCGGCATTCCCCGATCTCACATTTTCAACTCGCGAACTACCGAGTTCGCCGCCCAGCTTATGAAAGCCACGGCTAACGAGGGTGTTGACGTCGTCATCAATTCACTGACGGGCGACCTGCTGGAAGAGTCCTGGCGTTGCATCCGTGAGGGTGGCACCATGGTTGAGCTAGGTAAGAAGGATATGCTCGACCGTAACTATCTCTCCATGGAGCCCTTTGGCCGCAATGCTTCGTATCGCTGCTTCGACATGGCGCACAAACATGTGTCCGATCAGGTCATCGGCCGGTAAGTAATATGCAAATGCGTGGTAATGGGCCTCAAGGCTAATGAAGTTTTGTGAACAGCCTCTTGTCGCAGCTCATGCCTTTGGTGGAGCAGAAGATCGTAACGCCCATTCGCCCCATCAAGACTTTTCCCTTTGACGACATCCCTGCCGCCTTCAGGTACATGAGAGGCGCGAACCACACTGGCAAGATCGTCATCACCCATGGCGATACGAAGGATTCAAAGGTTCCGGTATGCAGACAACTTGATCCCATATTTCGTCGATAACGATCAATTAACTTAACTACGTGCGTAGCTCCGACCCGCTCCTCGAACTCTGTCTCTCCGTAGCGACGTCTCCTACCTTCTTGTCGGTGGACTAAAGGGTCTCTGCGGCAGTTTGGCCGTGCAGCTTGCAAGGAGGGGTGCAAAGCATATCATTCCTCTTGCCAGAAGCGGCTACGAGGACGAAATGTCCAAGGCAGCCATCGAGAGCATCCGTGCTGAGGGCTGTGAGGTACAACTTGCAATCGGCGATGTATCTAGCATGGAGGACGTCCGACGTGTTTTCCGAGACGCTGAGTACCCAATTGCTGGCATCATCCAAGGCGCCATGGTTCTTCGGGTAGGTCTCATATTATCCTGGCTTCCTTTCGTCTTTTAGAACATCGCTGACGAAACCGTACAGGACAAAATCTTCACGTCCATGACCGTGGATGAGTTCCACCAGGCCGTTACTTGCAAGCTTGTGGGAACTTGGAACTTGCACAACGCGGCGCAGGAGCTTGGCCTGGAACTTGACTTCTTCTCCATGTTGTCCAGCATTTCCGGTGTCGTTGGTCAACGTGGACAGGCCAATTACGCGGCCGCCAACGCCTTCCTGGACGCTTTTGCAGCTTATCGCCGCGACCAGCTGGGGCAACGCACGCTTTCCATCGACCTTGGCGCGGTCGAAGAAGTTGGCTACATTAGCCGCAACACCGAGCTCTTGCAGATCTTTGACCCCAGTACCTGGACACCCATTAACGAAGCACTTTTCCTGCGCATCGTCGAGCAGTCCATCGTTCAGCAGGTCAACCCCGACCATCCCGCCGCCGACATTGCCGTTCCGCAGCTCATTACCGGTATCGCTGTCCCACTCGGCCGCGAATCCAGCCTCTTGAGCGATTCTCGCTTCAGCGGTCTCTGCTTCGGCGACGCTCGCAATGATTCGGATGCCTCGGACGGCAATGGCAAGGACCGCGAGCTGGCGGCGTTTCTCCTGCTCGTGCGCAGCGGCGGAAGCGACGCCCACGCCCTCCTCGACGCGGCGGTCTCGGTCGTCAACCGGCAGTTCCAGCGGATCCTGCGGCTGGGCGAGCCCATGGAGCCGGCCAAGCCCCTCAGCAGCTATGGCCTCGACTCTCTGGCTGCTGTCGAGTTGCGGAACTGGGTCCGGAAGGAGCTGGCGGCTGATTTGACGACGTTGGACATCACCAACGCTACCTCTCTCGTCGCTCTCTGCGAGAAGATTGTTTCTAAGATCGCTGTTGCAAACTCCTAAAGTCGGATTTCCTTGCATGTTAGACTAGATCTCGCATAGATTCAATGATTTACGAGCGTACTATTCTCCATTACTCGCTTGTTCATACTTACCGGTTTGTACTACTGGTGCATTGTTATTTCCCGTGGCTGATACTTGCCATCATTTCTAGCACTGTTGCGCTAGTTGAGCTAGCTGAAATAGCCGCAGGCACTTCCAACACCTTCAATGTTGAAACGTTCTTTGAGACTAATGGGAAGGCCGTGAATGGGACCGAATGGGCGGCCAGTGGTGCGCACATGCTGGTCCAGCTCGGCGGCTCTACTGAAGGCAGCATCAAAGGAAATCCCGGATAGGCAGTTGGTCTGGGAGGTGTGAGCTGCTAGTGAGATGGAGCGCATGTTGAAGGGCACGGGCCAGTCGGTGAGCGAGGGAAGCCCGGTAACCTTAGGTATTGAATTGTATTGGGGTTGATGCGTGGGAAAAGCTGCCCTGCTACCATCCGGATGCTCTCACCCACACGTCCGTGATCTTGGTGCCGGCCAGCCGATCGTCTGAGTCCACCACAAGGTACCAGCTGTACAATGCTCCCGTAACGCATGCATGGTTCGGGAATATGCGAACCGTCTGGCCAATCTCCAGAGGGATGGGCAACAAGCTCTCCTGCCCCTCTTCGCCGGCCCAATCTTCCCAGGAGACAATTGCGTGCTCCTGGCTAATCCTTTCAACAATCAAACGGCGACTCGGTTCTTCAGCTGTCCGTGAAGCATACGCGCTGCGACTGACGACACCCCAGCCCTTATAAGATGGGCAAGGCTCCCTGCCCAGCCCCAACGTGCCAACAGCGACCAGCGCCTCCGGCTTCTCCCTCTCGCCCTCGTTATACACGCTGCACACTTCGGCCACCACCGAGAGCGCCACCTCCTCTTCCGGCCCTCCAAGGCCCGGCCGCGCATTGGTGGCGAGCTGCTGCAAATCCATTACCGAGTAAACACCCGCGTGAAGTTCCAGCCGCGTCCGCAACCCCCCAGGCAACCCCGTGCTCACCTCCCTCAACGCCGCCCTCAGCACCTCCGACCCCGCCGGCCCCTCTCTCCGCGCAAAATTCTCAATCGAAGCGACCTGCGGCGACGCGCCCACGCTCACTGTAATCTCCCTGTCCCCCCGGCCCGCGAAGACCGACTCATGCGCCTTCAACGCCTCCAAACACCCCTCAATCTCCGCGGCCAGACTCCGCATCGCCGCCTCCGCCGTCGTGTCCGCATAGCTCAGACTGCTGTGCGAATACAGGCCGACCAGCTGCGCCCGCCCTGCCCTCTCCAGCTCGACCAGCCGCTCCAGCATCCCGCCGCGGTTCAGCGCGCGCGCCGGCACCCCCGCGCGGTGGTAGCCCGTGTCCACCTTGAGGTACACGCCCGCGGCGAACCCGGCGCGGTCGGAGAAGTGCGCCAGCGCGTCGAGCTGGGAGGGGTGGTCGATCATGACGAGCACGGTGGAGGCGCGGCCGAGCTGGCGCGCGAGGGCGGCGAGGCGCGCGACTTGCGAGGGGGGCAGCGGGATGCCGTAGAGGACGGTGGTGGGGCGGCCGGCGGCGATGTAGCCGCTCAGCGTCGGGGCCAGGTGCTCGATTTCGGCGAGCGTGGAGGCAATGAAGTGGGCTGGGGCGCTTGGGGAGTCGCCGGCCTGGAGGCGGGCGAGTTGGGTGGTCTGAGGCGTTGCGTCAGCGGCGGGGCTTTTGTTGGGTGCTTGAAGGGCGGTGTTTCTTTTTCAAACCGACCTTGTGCGTTTTGACGTGCGCACGGAATCCCACGCCCAGAGCACGCACGGCGTCGAGCATAGACCCGCAGTGCCGACGCGCGATGGCTACGTCAAGGATGGCTGCGGGCTTGGGGACATCGCTGATGTCTTTTCCGACGTAGAATTGGCGGAGGTCTTCAATGGGAGGCGCAAACCGTTGGGGGTTTGACATGATATTTCCGGGTAGGCTGAGCGCGGATGCAGCAGGGAGATCGAGAATGCGCAACGGGTCGGGAAATGTGATTTCTCAAGAGTGCGAACTGTGTTATATATGGAACTTCGAACGAGCATCTGATTTGAGTAACTGGTCATCTGTAGGGCGCACGTCGTGGCATCGGCTAATATATCTACCCTCCGCTTTAGGCCATCTCGGCTAATCTTTTTACCTGCTCATATGTCTATCAAGGGGCAGGAAGCCAGGTAAAAGTCGAGGAAGGAACTGACGTGATACTGTAAGACGTACGTACTATGAAGAAGAAAACAGAAAATGTTGTAGGGAAAAATAGTAGATAGTCTAAAAGCTTCCACTAATAATAAAACTCCGCACCGCAACAAATCAAACTGCGGCCCGATTGGTGGGTGAATTAGCAGGGACCCTTAAGCCAATAGATTCCCAGGTGTGAATCCTTGGCGAGGAGGATTCGGCACTACGTAATTCCATAGCTCACGCGATAAGCACGTGCATAGCACCCTGGTAGCGGCCAAGGCCTACTATTCTGCTATGTAGGAAGCTTTAGCCCATGGACTATCGCGTACTGCCAGCCAGGTGCTACGCAAAAGGGGTGCATTAGAATATCACCCGTGTGTTCAATAGACTTCATCTTCGTCACGGAAGAGGGCGGATAAGAAGGCCTCTCCTAAGCACGCCTCTAATTTCTTATGCCACTCACTAGTTGCATTGTTATTGATCATCAAAACCAACAAACAATTTCTCGTCGGCGGTACGCTGCGAATCACTGAGGGCTCGTGTATGGCGATGAGTCTGACCATTCCAACAAGATTTAATAGGGGTTATCACGAGTTGCATCGGTGTATATGTACATTCTCCATGGATTTGCTAACATTGATGTTCTAGTGTGATAAGCTAGTGCGATGCCCGGCCCCGCGCAAGGAGAACTTGACCAGCGCTGCATTCGTACACGGGTAGCCCCGAGGCACAGGGGATTGAGATGAATCCGGAGGCTTATTGAGAAGCAGCCATTGACTAGGATTAAGCACTCACCTGAATCCCATCCAGATTACCGCTTGCTCTGTACGCCTCCGTCACTTTTCCATAGCTGTTCAGGCCTTCCCCCCAGACAGTCATTCGAGATTCCTTGTCCTTCTCCTCCGGCGTCTTCGTTTTTGTGAGCTCTCCTTCTTTGGTCAGGTAGCCTGGGGTACACGTGTCCCAAATTGCGAACCAGCCAGCTCTTTTAGCCACCTCCGTGCTCCACGCGTCCTCTGCTTCCTTCGTCACCTCCACTACTGTTTTCCCGGAGCCTCCTGTTCTGCGCATCGCTTCCTTGACTATATGCGCGCAATGTGTAGCGGCCAGGTCCAAGGAGTAGGTCAAGTTTGACGCCGCCGTTGCGTTGGCCGGGGTGTAGAAGAACAGGTTCGGGAAACCGTTTGTTGCGACGCCGTGCAGGCTGCCAAAGCTGCCGGGCTGCCACTTCTCGTCCAACGAGACGCCGTTTCGACCGATGAGAGACATTCGGCCCCCCGCCGCAGGGCTACGCGAAGCTCCTGTGGTTGCAAACCCAGTGCCCAGGACTAGGATGTCAATGTCATAGTGTTCACCGTTTGCCACAATCCCACTAGACGTATATCTTTCCACTCCCTTGCCGTCCGTGTCGACCAGGGTAACATTGTCTCTGTTGAAGGAGGCCAAGTAGTCTTGATGGAAAGTTGGCCGCTTGCACCAGCCGTAATACCAAGGCTTCAATTTTTCGGCGGTTTCCTTGTCCCGAACTTCCTTCTCGATATGCTTCCGCAAATTCTCTCCAGTTACAGTGTCCATAGCCAGCATTTCTGCAACGTGTTCTGACACTTTGTCGGGTGTGATGATGCCCTTATTCGCGCCGCCGCCGATCCCGGCAAATCCGAATGACATACTCCAACCATCGTTCACCTTGTCCTCGTCCACTGGCTCTCTTGATGTAGCCGCGTTATAATTCTCTTGCCGCCTCTTCTGCCATCCCGGCCCGTCGGCAACTTTAGCCCATGTCTCGGCATCGGTGAGCTTCTGAGTCCGGGTGCCAACGTACGAGGGAGTCCGTTGGAACACGTACAAATGCTTCGCCCACTTGGCTAGCTGGGGTACCACTTGCACGGAAGTCGCCCCGGTACCGATAATGCCGACCCTTTTACCGACTAGGTTCGTGAGTTCCGGGTTCTCTTGAGAGCCTCCCGTAATGCCGTAATCCCAGCGGGCTGTGTGGAACACGGCGTGGTTTTTCCGGAAGTCGTCGAAGCCGGGAAGCCTGGGGAGATGAGGGCAATCAACCACGCCTGTGGCAGCGTAGAGAAACTGCGCCCGGACACTCATTTTCCGCTCTTCTTTGCCTGGCCCTCGATCCTGGGCCATTTGCACGTGCCACCTTGCATCGGCCTCGCTCCACTCCTGCCGGATCACGGTCGTTCCAAATAGTCCCTTTAAACCCCAGGTGCGTGCAATCCTTTCCGCATTTTCCCGAATCTCCTGCCCCTCAGAGTATCGATGCTTCGGCATATACCCGGTCTCGTCCAGGAGCGGCAGGTAGATGTATCCCTCTACATCGCAAGTTAGGCCAGGATAGCGGTTCCAGTACCAGGTGCCTCCATATCCTCCAGCTCTGTCCACCAGGACGATATCGTCGGCGCTAAAACCGGTTTGGATGAGGCGAACTGCGGCGAGAAGGCCGCTGTGCCCAGCACCAATGACGAGAAATCTGATTTCGTCACCGTCGTTCAGAGGTCGGTTGAGCTCAAGCTCTTCGTAATTGATCCAGGGATCTTTGTTGAGGTCTTTGTGCTCGGTACTGACGTCCACGAACTGCGACATTCCGTCAGAACGCATCCGCTTCGAGCGCTCCTCCTCATATTTGCGCTGGAGTTCGTGGGAAATCGTGCTCATTGTGAACTGTATCAGAATGACAACTAGGAATAGCTGGAGAATCTGGTCAATTGAATCTTCTTGGTTGGAAACGGTTTGATGGCGAGCATACGATATGCTTCTTCGCCTCTTATAACAATGTAGCGTCCGGAACTCGGCCACAGACTAATCCGGCGGCGTAAGGATGATTGTCTGATAGCCTGTGTACTGTTCTTTCTCGCCTATCCTGAAGCGCTCGGAAAAAATCGGGAATTAAATGTCCGAAATCCGTTTTTGTGGATCCATGAGCTTGGAAAATGCTCAAGGTATGAAATCCAATACTGATTATGGACTAGTCGCCATCTCCATTCTGCAGACCTGGTCTTTGGCCTTCACCAGTGAGTCTGCTGTTGTGACTAAAGGGTCCTATGGCATCAACGCTGCGGCTGCAGTGCAGCTTACAAATTGTGGCGCTAAGGTCAAAACCAAGTGATATGAAAATGAAGGCGATAGAGACCTGTCCGAATTATAGGACGCTATCATCTTCGTATCCTATAGTAGCTAAGAGCTGGCAGATAAGGTAATATTCACGGGCAAAGGCTTTGGCAATAGGTCTTTCGCCATTGATGTCAAAGTTGACACGCGCTACCTCAGCTCTCCTAAGAAGACCGTGAAGCAAACCACTGCCACGTTTAGTATCTTTCTAGACATTCTCGTCAACGATATTGGCGTGGAGCTGATTATGCTGCTTAGACAAATGACCGAGGAAAATTATGCGGGACCTATGGACTACCGAGACTCATACGGGGAGAAATGTGTGCAGGGTACACACTACACTACCCGTATCAGAGTGAGCCAAGACTAAATCCCTGATTTGGTTTGCCAAATAAATATTCCAAGGCCAGCAGCAGTGGGCCTTGGGCGTTACTGCGGAGGTAGCATCGGAAAACAATGGTATGAGACATTTCGGGACCACGGAATCCGTGCTGGCTCTACTGTTGCAATGCTCCGCGTCCGGACCACGGGATCTATGCCATCCGTACTTACTTTAGTATTCAGTACAGTAGTAGGCCCTCCTTGCTTGACATGGCGCATAACGTTCTAGAAACTGTCTTGTTATCTTTGTTTCTGTAACAGCAAATCTCGTTTATAGCATCTGTGCACTAGGTAGGCTTATTAGAAAAGTGTTACGGAGATGCCTCTGTGTATAGAAACTAGAGCACGATCAGCTCCCACGCCAACAATTACAGTACTTTTTGCCGGTCAACTAGAGGAGAGTTAGCCAGATGGTTGTACAGCACCGATTGAAACTCCACACGGTCGGGCCAATGAAACATATGGTAGTCCCCGTCATAATCTTTCGCAGCGATGTGCGGCTCCAACATCTTATCGACTGTATTCGTCCACCAACTGTGCGTTTCTAACTCGTTGTCTAGCCTTGCGGCGACTTGATCGACGACGATTCTGACGAAGGGTCTCTCCTTCTCCTTCGCCCTGGCACATGACCTATGCTTTCGAAGTAGAAGAAAGACAACAACGACGTAGAATGCTGGTAGACCGATGAATTTTGTCCAGAGTTTCGTAATAGCTTCGGCTAGCTTGAGGGAAGTTGCTGGTTTGTTGTATCGTCTTTGAAAATGTGGTTGGAGCGATATTTGGCCGAGAAAGGCATAGCGGCGCTTTAAATGTAGTTTAAAGCTTAGCAGCGAACATTGGACGGATGGAACACAAGAATTTCTGGACAGTGGCGGAAAGAGGACCGTATATGCAAGAATACTTGTGATGGGGTACACCGCTTAACGCTACGCTTAGACTCGTGTTATGCGGGTCCGGCAAGGATTATGACATGGCACGTGGATAATTGTCACGAATAGCTACGCGCTCCGTTTCTTCGAGTGTGTGCTTTCAACGTTTGATCAGTAAACGCTTCGTCTACGTGTGGGAGATGAAGCATGGTCCTTGCCTTATTGAATGCCATCTTCCTGGCTACATATATATGTACACGCAAAATAGATGCACGGGCATGAGTGCAAATCGGTATTGGTAATGTTCGGTGATACGGAGGGCCGGCTTGGCAACTAGCATCGCTAACCCTGTGACTCTCTCAGCCCGGAAAGTTCCTACCAAGAGTATTGTTTATGCCCGTGTCTGCAGAGGTACCGGTGGATGTGTCTGAGATAGCTATCAAATCGTGCAGGCTTACACACGAACGGTAGAATCCCAATGGTTGCATTTTATGCGCGTTCCGCAGCCTCCTGCTGCTTCCACGCCTTCTGCCTTAATCTATATATAGATTTTTGGTGTTCTTCGATACATGGTCAACGCGTAATATATTCGCTGAAGCCCCGACTCTTGCAGTGTCATCGCAATAGAAAAGGACAAGTCAAAGTTTATAGACTTATACATTTTCATGCAGGCATGTGCCTGCGAAGTACTATGAAGGGTCCACATCTGTTGGAACAAGTGCAGTGACAGCTTACCCGGTAGTCATGGGGTGAATTGGTGTTGGTTGGCATCGTGTTTGAAGGCAGAGGCCGTGGAGTGGCCTTTTATCCTCCCCTGCATAGACTACCCTTGACAGGAAATCAGATACACGTGATGTTCCAATAAAATCATTTACTTCCGACGCTTAAGCAGACATCGCTTAGCCTTCGGCAGGGTCATGAAGTAAAACGTGGTTCCCATGTCGGCTTCGCTAAATTGTTCTGCATCTGAAGCGATGACACCGCCTTCAAAAGTGCGGTAAAAATTAGCAAGAGCGTGCCGAAGCTCAAGCAGAGCGAAGTGAGAGCCTATACAAGCTGAATTTTCTCTTAGCCTTCGTCCGCATATTTCACAAAGTAGTAACAACAACTTACCACGGCTGCCCTCACCGAATGGATAGTAGCTGTGTAGCATATCCTTAGAAGGCGCATCCCACCTTGCAGGATTGAACTTCTCTGGCTCCGCCCAAACTGTAGGGTTGTAGTGCATCGTCCACGCTTGTACGCCGACGATAGTGCCTTTCGGAATGTGGTGCTCGCAGAATTCAGCGCCTCCTTCGGGAACGACGCGGGGGAGGCTCTGCGCCACAGGTGCTCTCAGTCGGAGCGTCTCGCTGATGACATTGTTGAGAAGAGTTAAAGATCGCAGATCCTTGTCAGTAAATCTGTCTGGAAGCGCAGAGACATCACGAATGAGCGCTTCTTCGATCTCTCTATGGTGGGCCAAAATCCAAACCGCGTATGAGGCCGTAATCGCTGTTGTATCTGTACCTGCGACAATGTACAGTCCGGCCTCGCGCTCTAGCTGAGTGACACTCATGGCCCCACCCTCAACGGCAGCGTATGCCTTTGTTAGCAACGTGGGTTTAATGTTGTCTGGTTCCGCCTTCAGCTGCCTCCAATATCCTGTTATATAGGGTATGATCAGTGAATGTCTCAAGGGGTTGGTTAACCTGACAGTTTTGCTTACTCGCGATAGACTCATCGGAGTATTTTCTCATTCGAAGGACCGAGCGGCCTACCTCTTTCGAGGAGCCCCAGGGAGAGTAGGACATGATTTTTGTCAGAAGAGGAAATTCACTTTTAAGCATGCCTCGTACAGCAGCTTCCTCGAGATCCTTGACGTATTGATCCTTCTGTACTTTTGCATCAATATAGCGCACCTCCGCATAATAGAACCAAAACAGACCTTCCCAGTCTTAAGCACCCGAAATGACTCTCCAAAGGAAGCTTCTCCAATGACTTCGGTTGCCTACTAGCCAATTAGCACCACAATTGTAATAATATCTGGACCCAAGGGGGCATGCCATGAATGTAAACCACTTGAACACGTCGGAGCGCCCCTTTGTATCCACTTCATTGGCCATTCTAGCTATAGCTGGCCTGACATTCTTGGAATGTAAGGCTGCAAATTGTTAATCCATTTTTCAGAAAAGTTGAACGCAACCGACCGCCGCAAAGCAGCATGGGCGTGCACGTCAACATGCGTGAACATATTTAGCTCCGTCGGTTCTCCGATGAAGAGTTAGTACCAGTTAGACTTCCGATACGGACTTCCGACCTTGTAGATGGTCTTCACGGCGGCCAAATCGGCTATTGAGACCTCGTAGGGGGATATGCGGACGACAGGACCTGAGCAAGTTTCGATTAACCTTAGATAAGAGCGGCGAGATGCTAATCCATACCATAGCGCTCGTGAAGAGCATGCACGTATGTAACTCTTTTTCCGGTGACCACGGCATACCTGGATGTGACATGTCGTGTTAGTGAAGGCCCCACACGGTCACCTGTCCTACATGGCTGTCAGAGGTTCCTATTTACTGCAATCGCAAATTTGTCCATTTGGAAATGGTGGGTCCCGGCAAATGAGCCAATGGATTTGTTAGAGCGCCGTAGGCATTCCACTGTGCCTTCTGTCAGCTAGTGTAGCTTTCATTTGCTGAGAGACCTACGGCAACGAGTACAAAAAATAGAACAGGAACTGAGATATAGCTGAAAGGGACGCTGGAAAATTGCGACAAGTTCAATGTCTCCATGTTTCAGAATGTGGTGGAATCTCTTAAGTCAAAGGTAATGATACAGAAGGAGGAGGAGGTAAGGGAGAAATAAACCGACCTTTAATAGAAGCCGCGGCCTTTTCGTATCGTCAACGGCCGAACCACACCATCTACATGACGTAATAGAGTACAGGAGCCAAGTCGCTCCAAGCTCCAAGGTATATAGTACATCACCACTCTGTACAGAAATCGCAGAAGTCGGACACAACACGACAAAAATTCCTAAACCCCGCCACCGCCTCGGCCGAGAGGCTGCAATAAGCTACAAAATAGATGGGAGTGATTTAGATATGTGGGGCTATGCACAAGCAACGCCTGGCCGATATGGCATAGCGCCCCGATTACAGAAGGGTGCTGCATCTGTTCACTAATGTGAAGATTAGGCATCTTCATACCGAAGAACTCTGGTCATATTCCGTTGTTTCGATAGGTTAGAAAAGCATTCCGCCACCGGAAAGTAAATTCCACGCCAGCGGTTGGATGCAGCACCCCTCTCTCGGATCGAACATATAGCTCGGCCGAAAATTTACACCGCTCCAATACGATCACAAGTTTCACTCCATGTGTCATGTTCACTCGCGTCTGAATTTATAGATAGCAGGATTATACTATAATTAATTAAGCTGTTGAAATTTCCACGCGACTGCGACCAGGTCAAAGTAAGCACGTTCTAGGATTTGGAACTCTCAAAAGATAGGGTCGGGAATGGCTAAATTTACTATAGGATGGACATTACTGCGCTTGGATTGCTCTTCTAAGCTAGGTCTTGAATAGTAATCACAGCGTGACTTGCTGATTCCCAACGACTTGGCGGCGATCTTTATCCCAGTAAGTCAATAATTCGGGGCATTAAATGGCTCAAATGAGGCCGATCGATTGTCCGTTTGTCAGGTTAGGGGGTTTTAAAACCGCGGTTACCTATGCTGTCGATGATGTTACGACTTTTTAGGCCAGCCGACTTGGAATTTCTTCATTTATAATTGATCTGAATCCATATCAATGTCGGTTGTGGCTACGACGCATACAAACTAAATAACTAGGGCAACAGGAAGCCCTAGTCTATATACTGTGCAGTCATTATTTGCTGACGGCGAGCATCCAGTTGATATGTGTTCTGTTACTAGTTTGATTCGCGGATTACTCTCACAAGGATGATGAAGGGTGAGATTACCCACCCGGTAGCAACCTCCATCAGTCCCCTGAACCTACTCGCGATTGCCTAGGTTTTCGCATGTCGCGCGCTGCGAGCGAAGCTTTCGATCTCACTCCCTTCGAAGCACTGGCTGTGCGGTGATAGACCAAGATGACTAATGTTTGCGTATTTTCAGAAGGGAGGATCGTAGCCACAGGTGGCAAGTAAAGTACTCTGCTACTCGTCTTACGTTGAAAACAGGGGGCTGATCCCCTCACCGGGTGAGCTTTAGGAGCTAATGAACGAGTGTCCGCTTGTCAAATGGCTGTTGTTCTCAGGCTTGTCCCTTTCACACGCGCTGAGGTGTTCCGCACTCACTTCAAACACTATTTCATTCTTGACAGGTCTCGGTGGCAACAACAGCACCATTAAATGAAGAAGCAGTGCCGTTTAGAGACAGTGTGTATGAATACTACTACTATCGCCTCACCCAACTGTCCAGAACGGAAGCTACTTAGCTTGGTTTGTGTCCTTTTCACCCTCTGAGTTTCCCAATTTCTCCGGGTAGAAGATTCTGTTGTGTTCACGCCATTTCCGCTCCTCCGCGCTTTGGTAAGGGGGCGCGTAAATGCCATTTATTTTCCAAAGCATCTTCTCTGTCTCGTCGATGTGGTATTCCAAATCATAACCCTTTGCAAGGATGTGCGGCTCTAACATCTTGTCGATCTGCGCTGTCCATGCTTTGTAGACTTCAGGGTCGTTCTCCATCTTGGCAGCGATTTGGTCGATGACGAGTCGCACGAAAGGCTTGTCCCTCTCTTCCCCCCCAATGTACAATCCATCCTTTGGAAGAGGAATGAAGACCACGACGACGTAGAAGGCTGGCAGGCCGATCACTTCGGTGTGAAGTTTGGTTATGGCCTGAGTCAAGGGTTTCCGTGTTGTATCGTCTTTGAATATCGAGTCGGAGTGGTAGATAGCCCAGAAAGGCATGATTGCGCTTACTACTTTGAAAGTATCGGCGGTTGTGTTTGTAGGTTTTAATTAGAGGAGGTAAACTGAGAGGGACGCAACAAAGTCGTAGCTGGAGAGCGCTGAGCCTGTGCGAAGATATTTACGGGAGCTCAGAATGGGACGAAGTGAAGCATGGAGAAACGAATGAAGAGCTGGATCCTTGTGTGATTATGCTTATATTTATATGCGAGATCTCATGAGCCGCATGCTACATGGGTCTTCTTAGGAAACGAACGACACTAAAACACGAGACCTCTTCGAGACGCCAAATAATAGACGGATTAGTGAACAAATCTGTTGGATTTGGTGGTGATACCATCAATTGAGAATGAGTGGCATGAGGCGTGAAAGGGACGCTCAGGGGAGTCCTCTTATCCGTCCTCTTCCATGACTAAGCTAAAGTTTATTGTACACACACGTGATATTCCAACAAAATCCGATAATTTTTTCTTCTAAATTCGAATATGGAATGGTAAATCTAGCCATGTATTGGGGAAGCGTTACATAGCTGGGACAAAAGACTGAAGATCTACGCGCACCGTTATAGATCATACATAATGAGCATGTAATCTACACTTAGCGCGGGGTCTCTGTGGGTCGACGAATTCACCGAACGGATCGATCATTAATCAAACCTGCGGGAGCATTCGCATTCGTTGATCAAGGGCAAATAGCCGGTGTCTCGGCCGAAATGTAAGCCGGTGTCTAGGAATTGGTTCGCCAGTTATTCAATGCATGGTCTTTTTCTGTTGCCGGATCCCAAAAGTACAACTTTTCCCTGGCCATAACTACGAGAAAAAGAAGTCGGATCACAGACTCCATAAGCAACCCTGCGCTTTTCAGTCATTCTCCAATCCGATTTCGTCCATGAAAACGCTCGCTGTGATCTCTCCGCGCTCGTCCTTTACACCCAGTGTGGCCCAAAGGCCCTGCTCACTAGCCCCACAAATCCTCCTCCGTGTAACCTCCCTCGCCTTCACCCTCAAAGAACTGGATTTCAGGTCAGAAAAGGAATTCCCATCACAGTATAAATACTTTGATCCGGAAGCTTGTGTCCCCGTTCCTCAACTCTCCTCGTCCTCGTCCTCATCCTCGTCCTCGGATACAGTTATAAATGAGGCATCCGCTATTATGACCTATGTTTAACAAATGGCACCCAAGAAGAAACTTCTGGAAGGGAGTGACTTGGAGAGTGTGAGAAATTATGAGTGGTCGAATTATCTGAGCAGCGCGTTACATGGGAAAGAGTTTGGGGGGATGTATTTTGATCGGAGAATGTCAGCTCGAATCCGGACCGTCATGCATCAACCAGAGACAAATCAAGGGACAATATAACGAACTGCTACATGTTCATTGAGGGAAAGTTGAAGGATAATGGAGGACAGTGGACGGTGGGAGAGGGATTTACGGCTGTGGACCCCTATCTGTACTCTGTCTTTTCGCGTCCTCCGCTCTTTCATGTTCATCGTAATGAAGGAATGTTAATATGAAGCACTTATGTTTACTACCGGTCTGAAAATGGGCAGAAGTTTGAGATGGACGAGAAGAATTCAGCGTATGCGAGCTTGGTCGAGAGGATGATGGAGAGGGAAAGTGTAAGGGTGGCGGGTGAGACGGAGTCATTTTTGTGCTTGGCAATCAAAGGTATGTTTCGTCAAGGAAAAGAAGCCTGGATTTTTAGGAGTCTGCTTAGCAAATGTTCCTTCGCCTAAAAGACTCGCGAGTCAAAGCATTGAATACCTACAACCTAATTTTTTTTAGAGCCCAAGGACGCCAGCATCGAGGTTTAAGTCATCCGGTGGTCTGCCGAGATCTTGTTTGCCATTAGGCAGAGCACGGTTGAAGAGAGATGGCCCGTGAAAGGACACAATAAGCAGCCCAATCTTTAGTAGGGCGGTGCCAATGGCAAATAGCGGCGGGATAATACAACATGCACACTCTTGGCCTGCAATTTAGCACTCTGCATAGTTGCATAGCCAAATACACACCTGCCGGGTCACACATATACAGCTTACTAAGTATAGGAAAAGGTGTAGCAGTTTATGTACCTCAAATCGGGAGACTATAGAGATCTATAGCCTACCCCTTCCGCCACGTAATTCCCGCCCGGATAAGACGGTACGGGTAAGCTAATAGTGGGCTAAGATCTATATACTTTAAGAAACTCTCTCTCCCTTTTACTTCCTCCATTTCTTTTCTTACCCGTTCTTTGTAATAAAGTATGGGGAGGAGAAAGAATTGGGGAAGAAAAAGAGAGGGGGAGAGAGAGAGAGAGAGAGAGAGAGAATTTTAGACTTAGTATAGTAAAAATATACACATACCCTTCGGGCGAAGCATAGTATACTATATACCTTCTAGATAATAGAATGCACCCCCTCCACCCTGCCAGTATAGCGGCCCGAATAAGGCTCGGGCCGTTGCATGAAGCTAATGCATGGCTTGATGTGTATTTTACTACGTAATTGTGCAAAGTGTTGCATTGCACGCCAAGAGTGTATTATCCCGAGAAATTAACACCCTGCTGGATCTTTCAAGGCATATTGGCACGGATGCCAATTTTGCGGAGATCCTGAATGCCACGCGAGCAGTTTAGACACCAGGCAAAGTTTTATTTAGCTGCTAAGGGTAGATAAGAGTATAACCCATGGATGCTGCGCGGCTTCGCTACGGATGGAAGAAGACCAGGTACAGGCGTTCTTTGAGAACCATGCTGATTACGAAATTAATTTTCTGATGGAACTTGCGCGGCTCTGAACGGACGGGTTAGTGAGTCCCACCTATCATCTCTCCGAAAATCCCGGTCGGACCCCGAAGACGCGGCACCGTTCCGAATTCGAGCTTCATTATCTGGGGCTACAGGAAGGGGGGCGCTCGGGGACGAGTCTCGGTGCATCAAGATCGTAGGTTCAACCATGAGCTTCCGCTTCTGGCGGCGAAATTTCTCACAGGGCCTGCGACTTCCAGAAATTTGAGCCAGCCGACGCCAAGCCCTGATCACAAAACATTCTCAAAACCGTCTCTTTTCCTTTGGAGCTACTATTCTTTGACCATGCGTATTCTCAAAACGATTCGTCGAGCACGCAAAACTTACCTGGCCAGGAATGAGATACCATCGTCGTAAAAAAGGAGACTGAGAATGTATTCAGAAGGGAAAGCGTATCGGTTGCTCTAGACTCCGTACATGTACTGCCCGAGCAAATAAGCTATTGAACCCTCTGGCAGAGTAGCTCTCTAAGCTAGTGCACCATATTCTGCGCACCATAGCTCTAATGATAGCCTCTGGTATTTTCCTACGGTATTCCCGGTTGTGAGCCCGACGGTCGTAGATGATGCGAGTGACCGAATGCCGGCGAAATTTAAAAAGGGGTATGGATCTTAACGCAGCTGCGAGCACGAGGCCCAATCTAAGAACATACCCGAGGGACGCGCTTAACACTCCTGACACCCGCCGATTCGTGCCTGAATTTACAACCTACGGGTCACAGTGCGCCTGTGGGAGGATAGCCGCGCGGGATGCGGTGCAGCTGTCCTCTGCTTGAGAATGGCATGCACAAAGAAATGCTTCTTGAGGATGGCTCGGATGGCAGAAGGCATCAAAAAGGCACCAGGGCTCATGCCTGTTGGAGTTCATGCGGTTAGTTAAAGGCAAGAATTGGCATGATGTTAGAGGAGGGGGTGCCAGGCGGCGCCTCTTATCCTTGAGATGTAGAGCTAGCTATATTTGCTGAACTTGAAGCACGCGTGATAACCAGATGTACCAACAGGATCATAGGAGCGGTAAATGCTGGGCGTATGGACTGTCGAGGCGATGATGCAGTTCTTAAAGTCAGATGCACGACGATGCGGCCGGGACAAGGTTGATGAGGCGGTGCAGCCGACGCCTGATCACTAAACAGAATTGGACTGGGGAAGTGAATCACAGCAACAATGAGCTGGAGGCTCGACATTGTACGCAGGACGACTCTTATACGTCCATAGATGACATCGTAACCTGAACAGGCTAATCATCTCCTGTCACATCCACGTTTGACTACAGAACTTTAAAGTTAGGTCTCATCCCGATATCTGCATGTCGGAGGAAATATTGTCCCGCAGGAGTAAGCTTCGGCCGAGAAACATTACCCCGATGATTGAGCCTCGTCATTACCTCATTATCTCTTTATTTGGGAAGGATGTCCTACAATTGTCGGTCGCATATCTTGCCGATATGGTATATTAGTAATCAGACGTCCTGATCAACCTCAATTCGAGTCATATCCACGCGACACGTGGCGTGCTTAGTCCCAGTAGTACGTACGGTAAATAATTCTAGCGATATCATCTTTTCTTTCTTCTCTTTTTCGATACTATGACTTCGTCAATGAGCCTAGTACAAACAGCATCAACTTCTCCTTCATGCTCAGCCGAGACGTCCTACTTCACCCCCGGAAGATGAACTACTAATAGAAGAGCACTACTCCTGTAGAATGCCTCCAACCTCCTGTAGCAACTGTAGGCGGTACGTGCCTTGTGATGAATTATCCCCCCTTTAGGTACTGACAGTCTTTTTCAGAAAAAAACAAAAGTGTAGGAATGCCGGAGCAGTGCGTGAAAATATCTGTGCAATGGCTGATCTAAATAGGCGGATTGGAGCGGCCTGAATGTTTACGATGTCGAAACCGCAAAAAGCAATGCTCATATCCAACTACAAAGTCGAAGAAAAGCCCCAAAAAGGATGAAAATTGGGGCCGAGTGTTATCTCTCCAGGATCGCCTCGGTACAACGGCTACCTGTCATGGATAGAGCAAACGCTAATCGCTGAAAGTTCGTCTCGAGGCTTGGCTTGAAGAACACGGCAGAAAGCTTGGTTTAGCTGAGGAAAGCCACAGCGTTCGCGACCTTCTGTCAAGAAGATCAAATGATGATTCACAAACGCGCGGTACTGGCCATTTATCAACTGGGGCAGCTCACGAACCTGGTTTCTCTCCGGCCGACTTACGAACGGCCCCCGATCCGGATTTCTCTAACATGACAGTGGATGCCAATGATTTCAGAGTGCGATTTTTGTAAGTTGGCCGAGACTGCAAAGAAGCATAGGCTAAATATGCCAGAATCGGGCTCTACTTCTTTACCATCCAGCCCATGTTCCCGCTTTTCCGCGAAAAACAGTTCATGCAGGACTTCCACAACGGAGCAGCGTCTCCAAGCCTGGTAATCGTGATGGTGAGCTTGGCTTCGCGGTTTTCCAATGTATTCCCGGAATACCAGGACTTGGGCTCAGCTGTCGATCGGATCGAACGGAGCATCGTGCAGAACGAGTTGTCGCGTCCGCGCGTAATGCTGAACGATATAAAATTAGCCTGCCTTTGCGTCATTCACCAGCAAGCATCCAGCCCAAAGCGAGATACTCGGGTGGTCATGGAAGCCCTCTCTCGCGTGGTCCACGCCTGCAGACTACACAAGGTCGACAGCTGTGATTATGCCAGTTCGATGTTCCCGGATGCAACCATTGAGGAGCTTCGTAACGTGTGGTGGGCAGTCATCAGGATCGACACGTACTGCAACGTCGTTTCCTGCACGCCGTTTTACCTACACCTGGAGTCTAACATAACTTCTTCAGCGGGTGCATCCGTGTCAGGATTCCCTGCTGTAGCGGAACCGAGCCACTGCCTTTCTCGCATCCCATGCTCCATGAACGCGTCTTTCTGGAAGGTCCTTGAGAATCGAAGCAACGCGACCTTTGCCGATGGACGGTGGCTGCACATTTCGATGTACCTCCTACTTCGAGAAATCGGAAATCTCGTGCGCGACACTGTCCTTAATCCGGAAGACCAGGCGCAGGAGGCCAAGGTGTTGCATGCCCATGAAAGATGCACGAGGATTCGCGACTTACTTCCCGCTTGGTACATCGACCCTCGGCGGGCAGTCCGCATGCATGAATCACCGTTGCGGCATCGCATACGTCTCGAGACCTTGATGTTACTGCGCATGTATGCAGCTCCTACACCATCCATGCTTAGCACTAACGACTAACTGAGTCTAAGCTGCTGCACCTACACCGTCCTCCCATTATTGGTCAATCTCCAGTCATGCTTGCCGACGGATCCGGGCTCACGTGCCAGGTTGCTCCGTCTATGGGACCTTTTTACTTCCCACCTTCAAGCAGCAGCAGCTATTGCCGAAGTCATGCCACCAGCCTACTATCGCAATTGCGATCCTCAGATGAGTACTGCAATTTGGATTGTGGGCTGTATGGTTTGCCTTTGCGGGATGCTGGCACCGCAGAGCAGCGATTTCGTGGGGTGGTCACGGTCCAGGCGACAAGATCTCGAGCGGAGTTTCGATGTGCTGAGGGAAAGCCTCGCTGGGTTTGCTAGGACCTGGAAGTTGTCAAGACAGATGCTTGGTAAGCTGCCTCGCCCACAACCCCCTAAGGTCTTCTCAGCTCACCATATAGAATCCCTCGACTCGGTGCGAGGATGGCAGGGCCTACAGCTCCAACTGAACGAGGTGCTAGGTCTCCTAGCACGGCTACAGGTGCCTGTGCCTGTGTGCGATGCGGATTCAGGAGATCCATATGAGATCGATGTTGTGAGTGTTTGTAAAGGTCCGCCAGATCAGATGCCTACGTGGTGGCCTAATATTCAGGACGTATATGCAAAGGCCCCGATGTTTAACCGAAAAGACTGACTTAGTAGGAATTGAAATTCCACTCAACTTTTAAGGTGCACTGACAGTTCCTTCAGTTAATCGAAGGCAATAGTTGGCATGATATTAAAGGAGGACGGCCCAGGAGGTGTGTCTCTTATCATCAGGCTCCAGAGCTAGCTCCAATTGAGAAATCTAAAACACGCGCGACTACCGAACATACCTATAACTCTGTGCCTCGGCAATGCTGTTCCGTAAAGTTAATATCCAGACTGAGCGTCAGGTTATCCATTTCATCAATAGAGATCCTATATTTAGGCATAAATAAGTTGCTAATCGACTGCATCTTTTAACCTATCTGAATACTGTCCGGTGCGTTCTGCGCAAGCACTGCATTACCAAATAGAGAGCAAAGAGGACGCCATGGACCTCACAAAAGACTATACACATTCTATTCCAATATGCTTGAGAGTAAACAGGCTTAAATGCTGGAAATGACGGAGAAGATTTTGTTTGGGCGATGAGTGCTCGGTTGAGCAAGGAACTGGCCACATCCCTGACTATGTATTCGACGAACTAAGTTATTCAAAGATACCTCTTAGCTCGAACGAGTCCACTTGACAAGAAGGTAAGACATATTGTGGGCTGGGTTCCCTAGAAGATTAGAGGTATTAGATCTTTACTTGCCCCCCATCTTACGCTTAAGATCTTCAGGCCCCTTCAATACCGGCCTCGGCTTCCCGTCGTAATGATATTTCTCCATCCATTCGCGGAGGCTTTTGATTCGGCTCGGGTGGATTTTGGTTAAGAGATCGAAATCTCTTTTCACTCCGTGACCCTCCCCCCAGTACCTCCACCACGCAGAAAAGTTCTCGCGCCACGTCTGAAACGATTCATCACGCGGTAAACTCGGGTCAACCATGAAGTTTGAATAAGCCCCAGGATAGGGCTCCGCGTCGGCCAGGTAATCCTCGAGGGGCTTGTAAACGTGGACGCCCTTTTTACCGGTGAACTCGGAGAAGATCTTTGCTATATCCGCGAAGCTCACTGCATCGGTTGCGACTTCCAAGTTGAGACCTGCCGATTCTGGAAAGTGGTCGAAAAGCCAGAGGCTGTACGCGCCGATGTCATCGAGAGCGATAAGGGGGATCTTTCCATCCTCTAGAAGTAGGCACAGCTTGTTAGCGGGCATGACCTGGAGGGCGGACTAGCTTCGAGCCCAATTAGCATAAAATGAGGACGTACTCGCCGGGTTAGCCCACACGAAACTTCCGTCCTCCTGCTCCTTTGGCACGAACATTCCGTCAAGCAGCATGTCCATGTACGGTGGGGTGGTTATCAGACTGCTCTTCATCCCGCCCTCTTGGCCTTGGGCCAAGATGAAGTCGCCAACGCGCGCTTTCGCGTCGTTGTGTCCCACATGATACGCCTCGTTCCATCCAGCTACCTTCAGCGTGTAGTCAACGTTCGCATACACGTAGTGCTGGACGTTCTCGTGACGTGCAGTCTCATACGCGCGGATGCCGTAAAATAACTCGGCTTTTTCGCCAATTGAGAATCCGTCCGTGTTGACCCAGGCGCCGTACACACCGCGGAAGGCGGCGTGCAAATCTGCTTGGTTGTCTTGGTTCCCTTGGATCAGATGGACATTAGGGAGCTCGAGGAGGGCTTGGGCGCGAGGAGATTGAGTGTCGCGGGTGAGAACGCGAACACGGTAATGCTGGCTTTTAGCGAGAGCTGCATAGGTGATGTTAGTGGATGCATGATACTGATGAGGATAGGGATTGCTGGGTCACCCTGTACTACAGGTCCTCCCTGCGCGCCGGTTCCTCCAATGACAAGGATTTCTTTAAGATCAGACATGTTCGCAGTTAAGCTTAAAATGCGAAGTTACAGAGGGGCACGTTCTGGATAGGCTTTAATAGAGGAAAGCGCTTTGTAATCTCATCCAATGCCAACGCACCATGATGCAATTACCCGCTCAGGCTTTCAGTATCAGTTCAGCGTGGACTTGCTAATAGCCTGTCTGAGCTGGCTATCCTGCATTAGCGCTCGAAGATCTCTTCCGGTTCTCGACGCCTTTACTAAACTACCAAATTGATCACTAATTTGCACGCGCATGATTAGATTAAGCCATACGGTAAGAGCGGCTAGAGCCTTGCATAAAGATACGTGTGCCCGTAACTTGAGAGGAATATAAGAGAGAATAACTGAGGAGGGAAGAACGTGTTCGTATTGGGGAGCGGGCGGTGCATGAACGAAATAAAAAGGCTTTGATTGCCACGAGCTCAACTACAGCACTTTCCTCCAAATTCCTTCTCCGTATTACAAGAAGAATCTGAGACAGTAATGCAACGTACAGTGGGTTTGTTTAAACCATCGATAGACTCCTATTGTCGATCCAAAGTGTCCTTTGAGCTCCTTCAACCAGCGCGCAGGTGGTGGGCGCTATATTATCCTAACATGGCTCTCGATGTTTTGCCGAAATGGGTTGCGGGCTTCGTCCATACAGCGAGGATCGTTTGTGCCAAGCCATATTAATCACGATATCGGTGACGTTAGCGCTCTAGAAAGAGAGAGAGAGAGAGAGAGAGAGAGAGAGAGAGAGAGAAAGAGGTAGGGACAGAGTTTTAAACTTAGTATAGTAGAATGTGAATCTTCCGATCAAAAGCGTAGCAAAACATATACCCTTAGGTCAGAGCGCAACAGGCTGCGCATCCTCCGCTCCGCCGGCATGGTAGAGGCGCGTTAGGTGATATACGAGGTCATTAGAAGGCACTCTTGGCCGTTGTATAAAGCTAACGCAGGGCTCAACATGTGTGCTTTGCACGCTGTGGATGTGCACATTGTATTACGCCGATCCTGGTTCTTCCGAACTTCCGTTCGTGCCTTCAAATGTCAATCACCCAGTAGATACGGTCTTGACTATATCGCGTAAGGTAACGGCCCAGAGCAGATCATGGCGACTGCACCCAGCTGAATGGGTTGAGCCGCTCCCTTATCCCCGCTAGTTCCTTGCGCGAAGTGCCGGAGCGTCGGGGAGGGGTCGACGGAAGGCGCGATCGTCACGTGCGAACGTGGCATACGGCCCAACTCCGCAGGCCGTGTCGCTCGCCATGATAGATTATATGTAATCCTCCCGACCACGATTGCATGTAGACGAGTTTTTGAAAGAAGCTTACTTGGGCAGCGGCAGCCTGGCGGCGGACTGTGGCGCCATGACTGCGATCTCGCCCGCTGGTGAGGACGATTATGCGAGACGATTCGTGGTAGGTACCATTATGCTTTGATTGCGTTCGCTTCCGACCCCGACGCCCGACCGCCCCCCGGTTGCGTCTCTGGGATGCTCAGCACTAGCGCTGATGGACACCCCCTTAACAACGACGCCATGGGTGGCGAGCGTATCTGGTGTTTTGCGACCAGCATATACATCGACATACAAAGCTCACTAGCAGGGAGGAGTGAATGCAGCAAGGATCGGGTTGTCACACTGCTTGCAGAACTTCAATCCCGTACAGAGGTTCTGTCGCGCCTTCGCTACCGTCGCGTTGCTTTCCTGGTGTTGTATTTTTCTAGCTCGCGCTGAGTGTGCAATTATCTGCTAGCGTATGCGAATAGCTCGCTTCTGCTTCTGTCTCTGCTACTGTCGACCCCTAGTCCGATCCAGAAACGCTAAAACTGGCTTCTCGGCATAGCCACTTGCACTTGGCCCGCTTTCGCACTGGCGGTCGGATGAAGAGTACAGTAGTTAGGCCGACCCTACTAAAAGTCTTGGCGATGAGATCGGCGCAACTGTATCCTGGTCGAGACCGAGTACACCATTGCGCGCCAATCCCAGAGGGCGTAATCTCTGCCCTTTGCACGTGTAGAGCACGCACCCGTCGCCCTGGCCGTCGAGAAAATTGCGATGCGGCGGACAGTCTGTGTGCCCGTAGGCCCATGACCTGCCGTGCCAACGGCGCGTTTGCGCGCGGCGGCATAGGCGCGGCGGTGTTGCAGAATCACGGCACTTGGACAGCCGCCATGTCACCATCAGCCACCGGTCGCACCGGTTTGTCGAGAGCCGTATTGATCTCTGCTGGTGTGAACGCTACGACGATCGGAACTGCACCCGTCGGGGATAGAAGACAGAAATACAACGAGGGCATCGGCCCGTACCGGGCGATTACTAAACCCAATGAGAGAGCTGGTGGAACTCTCCGAGTCGGACTGGAGTTCTCCCGAACGCCATTCTGCTTTCCTGAGCCCGTCCTAACCTCCTCCGGCCAGGCTATCGTTGCTCTGAGGAGAGGAGATAACTCCAGTGCGCTCGCTGTATATAGGCTGACCGAAACGTCTCGGTGTTTGTTGTTTCATTTTCAATTACTACTCCTCGCCACCTCTATCTTCGCTTGGGTCGTTGTTTTTCTTTCCCTCTAGCTAATTGTTGCTGCTGCTCCCTGTAGCCTCTTCCTCTGCCTCTACAAGGCAGGCTTCAACGAAGCTCGGAAATGGACCACCGGCCACGCGAGCCGCGCGGCGCCGATTCCAGCGACCTCACGCTTCCCAATATCCCGGATGAATCTGCGTCTCAACTGAAAGATATGGCCGGTTCGGAAAGTGGCAAATCTATCTCTGGCTCTACCGACGAGCACCAAACGGAAAAGCCACACTCGAAAGGTGCAGGGGAATGGCACATGGCAAGAGAGGTGGAGGATATCAAGCTTCGCGATGGCGGAAAATCCAGGAAGCTGGGCGTCACCTGGAAAAACCTCACGGTCAAGGGCGTCAGCAGCGATGCCACCTTCAACGAGAACATCCTTTCGCAGTTCAATCCCATCGGAAAGATCGGCAAAACCCCCCCTATGAAGACCATCATCGACAACTCCTACGGATGCGTCAAGCCGGGTGAAATGCTGCTCGTTCTCGGCAGGCCTGGAGCAGGCTGTACGACACTGCTGAGCATGCTCTCAAACCGCCGGCTTGGCTACGCCGAGATTACCGGCGATGTCAAGTTCGGCAGCCTTTCACACAAAGAGGCCAAGATGTATCCTGGCCAGATTGTCATGAACACTGAAGAGGAGATCTTCTTTCCGACCTTGTCCGTCGGTGACACCATCGACTTTGCCACTCGCTTGAAGGTCCCCTACCACCTGCCCGAAGGCGTTGACGCCGCCCAGTACGCCAGGGAGAACACCGAGTTTCTCCTTCGATCGCTGGGCATTCCACACACGCGCGATACAAAAGTCGGCAACGAGTTCGTCCGCGGCGTCTCTGGAGGCGAGAGGAAGCGCGTGTCAATCCTCGAGTGCCTCACAACCCGAGGGAGCGTCTTCTGTTGGGACAACTCCACACGTGGCCTGGATGCCAGCACCGCCCTGGAGTGGAGTAAGGCGATGCGAGCCATGACTGATATCCTTGGGCTCACCACTATCGTCACCCTGTACCAAGCGGGCAACGGCATCTACGAACAGTTCGACAAAGTCCTCGTCCTTGACGAAGGCCAACAGATCTATTATGGACCGCGAGAGGAAGCGGTGCCTTACATGGAGGCTCTCGGCTTCGTTTGCGATCCTTCGATCAACAAGGCAGACTTCTTGACCAGCGTTACAGTCCCCACTCAACGCCTCATCGCGCCAGACTACAAAGGCAAGCTGTTGCAGACCGCCGACGAGTTCCGCGCCGCCTACGACGAATCGCCCACCAAGGCGAGGATGGTCGCCGAACTCGAGTACTCGGAAAGCACGGAAGCGCAGCAGAACACGGCCGAATTCAGGGAAATGGTAGCTGGGGAAAAGCACAAAGGCGTCTCGGCGAATTCCGTTGTGACTGCCGGCTTCTACACCCAGGTTACAGCTGCCGTCATCCGCCAGTATCAGATGATGTGGGGCGACAAGTCCACGCTCATCATGAAGCAAGCCTCGTCGATCGCGCAAGCGCTGCTTGGCGGTTCTCTCTTCTACAATGCCCCGAACGACTCAAGCGGCCTTTTCCTCAAGGGCGGCGCTCTTTTCTTCTCCCTCCTCTATCCCGCCCTTATCGCGCTGTCGGAAGTCACAGACTCATTCACCGGACGGCCAATTCTAGCGAAACATCGTTCTTTTGCTCTCTATCATCCGGCGGCCTTCTGCATTGCCCAGATCGCGGCGGACATTCCGATCCTCCTGTTCCAGATCACCAACTTTGGTTTGATTCTCTATTTCATGGTTGGCTTAGAAAGCAGCGCCGGAGCTTTCTTCACTTACTGGATAATTAATTTCGCCACGGCTATGGCTATGACCGAGTTTTTCCGTCTGATTGGCGCCCTCTTCCCCACTTTCGACGCAGCAACCAAAGCCTCGGGCCTTTTGCTCGTTTCCTTCTTCATCTACATGGGCTACATGATTGTCAAGCCTGAGATGCACCCCTGGTTCGTGTGGATCTTTTGGATCGATCCCATGGCCTACGGCTTCGAGGCTCTACTCGGCAACGAGTTCCACGGGCAGGACCTCCCCTGCGTTGGCCCCAACATCGTTCCCAGCGGTCCCGGCTATGGCACCGGCGAGGGCGGACAAGCCTGCGCCGGCGTCCTTGGCGCGCGCCCCGGTGCAAGCAGCGTCACGGGAGATGAGTACCTTGCCGCCATGTCATTCAGTCACGACCATGTATGGCGCAACGTCGGTATCATCTGGGCGTGGTGGGCCCTCTTCACCGCCCTCACCATCTTTTTCACCTCGAGATGGAAGCAGATGGGCGAAGGCGGGCGCAGCCTCCTGATCCCACGGGAGCAGCAGCATCTCGTCAGGGCCCCGCGGTCAGACGAGGAGTCGCAAGCTACCAGATCGCCTCGCGCCCACCCACCCTCGGGCGTGGCGGATGAGAACATCTCCGACCAGTTGATTGCGAACACAAGCACTTTTACCTGGAAGAACCTAACATACACCGTGAAAACGCCCTCTGGCGATCGCGTTCTTCTCGACAACGTCCAAGGCTACGTCAAGCCCGGCATGCTCGGCGCGCTGATGGGATCCTCCGGTGCTGGTAAGACTACGCTCCTAGACGTCCTCGCCCAGCGCAAGACCGAGGGAACTATCCACGGCTCGATCATGGTCGATGGCCGTCCCCTTCCTATATCCTTCCAACGGTCTGCCGGCTATGTCGAGCAGCTCGACGTGCACGAACCCCTGGCCACCGTTCGCGAGGCTCTCGAGTTTTCCGCCCTACTTCGCCAATCACGCTATACTCCACGCGAGGAAAAGCTAAAGTACGTCGATACTATTATCAACCTTCTGGAACTACACGACATCGAGCACACCCTAGTCGGCCGCCCCGGTGCCGGCCTCTCGGTCGAGCAGCGTAAGCGCCTCACCATTGGAGTCGAGCTGGTCGCGAAGCCTAGCATTCTCATATTCCTCGACGAGCCCACCTCCGGACTCGACGGCCAGGCCGCCTACAATACGGTGCGCTTCCTGCGCAAGCTTGCTGAGGTTGGCCAGGCCGTCTTGGTTACTATTCACCAGCCCTCTGCGCAAATCTTCGCGCAATTCGACACGCTCCTGCTACTTCAAGCTGGCGGAAAGACGGTCTATTTTGGGGACATCGGCGAGAATGCAGCAACCGTGAAGGAGTATTTCGGTCGCTACGGCGCGCCATGCCCGCGCGAGGCCAACCCTGCTGAGCACATCGTCGACGTGGTATCCGGAAACGGCTCGGCGAACCAGAACTGGAATAGTATCTGGCTCCAGTCCCCCGAGCACGAGAAGCTCGTCAAGGACCTGGATGATATCATCGCTACGGCGGCTGCGAATCCACCCGGGACGTTCGACGACGGCCACGAATTCGCAGCACCTATGTGGGAGCAGGTAAAGCTCGTCACGCACCGGATGAACGTCGCGCTCTTCCGCAACACCGAGTACCTGGACAACAAGTTCATCTTGCACATCAGCCTAGCGCTCCTAAACGGCTTCTCGTTCTGGATGATTGGAGATAGCCTCGGAGACCTGCAGGCCCATCTCTTCACCGTCTTCAACTTTATTTTCGTCGCTCCAGGAGTCATTTCGCAACTGCAGCCGCTCTTCATCGACCGCCGCGACATCTACGAGGCCCGCGAGAAGAAGAGCAAGATGTATCACTGGGCTCCCTTCGTGACTGGGCTGATTGTATCGGAAATTCCATATCTCATCGTTTGCGCAGTCCTGTACTTTGTGTGCTGGTACTACACAGCCGGCCTGCCGAGCGCGTCCAAGTACGCCGGAAGCACGTTCTTCGTCGCGGTAGGCCTTCTTCCTCCCCACCCATATCTGATCCTTGCTTTGGGCTAATGCAGCACCCATAGATCCTTTACGAATTCGTCTACACCGGGATCGGCCAGATGATCGCCGCCTACGCCCCCGACGCTGTCTTCGCGGCGCTGGTCAACCCCCTCGTCATTACAACTCTGGTCTCCTTCTGCGGTGTCATGGTTCCGTACAGCCAGATCGAGCCGTTCTGGCGATACTGGTAAGCGCCGTCACTCCTTAGGGATCTGCTGGCTCCAAATATGCTAACGTCTGTGGCGGCAGGATCTACTATCTGGACCCGTTCAATTACATTATGAGCTCTCTTCTTGTCTTCACCACATGGGGGGAGTCTGTGTCCTGCAACACCAACGAGCTCGCGGTTTTCGACCCCCCCGTCAACCAAACGTGCGGCGAATACCTCTCCGCCTACCAGCAGGGCGCCGGCGCCGGCACGAACCTGCTGAACCCAGACGCCACAGCCGACTGCCGCGTTTGCCAGTACAAGACTGGCGGAGACTACCTCGAGACGCTGAACCTCAAGGAGGAGTACTACGGGTGGCGCAATGCCGGGATCACGGCGATTTTTGCTGCTGGTTGCTACGCTCTGGTCTTTCTGTTGATGAAGCTCAGGACCAAAGCAACAAAGAAGGCTGATTAGAGGCCTCTCATGGAGAATTGAATAAGTTTTAGACTACTATAGAAGGCAGGTTGGAGTGCTTAGTCAATGCTCTGGCATTAATGTGTAGTTTTTTTTTTGTTATCACTAGAGACGGATATGAGTCTGGCATGCGGGGAAAGTATGGGTAACGGAAAGATTTAGGAGTCCTCATTAGACTGATTATCTTTATGTCTTCTATGACTGTATGTACATATGGAAAACCTTTTTTCAACACATATTAAAACAACTCGAGTTCAGTGATTCCCTGAACAATCGTGCTTTTATTGAGCCCCTTCTCCTACGAACGCAGACCCAAAGGGTTTAGCCGAGCGCTATGCGCATTTCCATGCCGCTATCGACGCTGCCAGCCCGGCCAGTTGAAAGGCATAGACCACGCTTTCCCTCGCACCAAACACCTGCGCTATGCCAAAAACAGTCGTAGAAGCAAACGCCGCAATCACCTGCGGCAGCGTGATCGCAATATTGTGAATCCCGAGGACGGTTCCGGTCTGATCTAGCAAGTCAAGTCGGACATTGACATCTCCGCCATTGGCCTGTGAGGCCTGGATGAGAGACAGCTCGGCGGTGATGAGCGCGAACGGGATCCATGTGCACATCGCCCAGCTCACACCCGCGAGCCCGATGATGACGGTAGCCGGTCCCGGGCTCGTCGCTAAGAGCGTGCTGAACATACAGCAGGCCAACAGCACGAAGGATAGCCGCCAGAGGCGCAACAGCGTAGTTGTTGATGCCGCCGAACCCTTTCCGAAGAATGCACGCAGGACCTTGGAGATGGTGAAGTTCGTCATCACGCCTACAATGGAAAACACCAGGCCGCCCAGGTTGCCGGACCGCTGCGCTGCTTCTGGCGAGATGGTGCCGGTATGGTACAACGTCCGGTGAGACATGTCTGTGGGCCACGAATCAGTCACAAATGTCTGAGGATCTGCAAGGTTGGCTTACGGGTCTGCGAGATATATCTGCAACGCCGTCAGCTTCAAATTCTCAATATCTGGCTCGCGATGAGACGCTACTTACGTGCTGGTGTAATGAAGTATACTGAACCAAGCGAACCACGAGAACAACTGCGTCTCGCAAGTACGCCGAGTCACGGGCGGCAGATTGCTGAGAGCGTTTTTGAGGTAGCCGAGCACGAATAAAACAGACATGTCCCGGCGATCAGTCACCACCTCTTTCGCAGCTGGGGAGTGGTGATGATGGATCAACCAGCTCGCAAGGGTCGCCAGGGCCAATAGTACTGAAGCGACTGCGGCGAAGAAGCGGAAGTCCGTCGATCCATAAGCCCCTAGCACTCCGGTAAACACTGCTCCCAGGCCGGCGAAGCGGCTGCTCCACAGACTTGCCTGGCCCTGCTGGTGCGTCGGACAGAGGTCTACCGGCAGCGAGCGCAACCCCACCTGGAGCGCCTGCATCCCGATGCAGATGAATAGGACAGACAGTCCGGCGATCAGTCGAGCCGTGTGTCCCGCGGCCGCTCCGCCATATCCCACCCCGAACAACCACAGAACAGCGTTCGCCAGCTCCGCAGCCCAAGCCAGCGTCGTCATGTTAGCGATTACCGCCGCCGCGCCCTTGCAGATGAAAGGCATGCGCTTGCCCCAGCGGGACGTGCAGTGATCGCTCAGCACGCCAAAAGCTGGCTGCGCGAGCAAGCCTGCCATCGGCCCGGACAGCCACACCAACGCCGTCTGAGCGTCCGTAAAGCCGAGCGTCTTGAGGTACGGGGTCCCGAAGACCTGTAGTATTGCCCAGACGCTTTGGGTGCTAGACGGGTTTCTGAGTTAGCCTGCCTTCTGCTGGGGCCGATGAAGAGTTACCGCACCTGAAGTTGGGCAATGTGATCGCAAGTAGTCTGCCTATTGTCATCTCCTCTGACGGAATTTCTTCATCTAATCCGTGAAATATTACGTCTCCAGGAGCTCGATGTGCGGGATCCAGTGATTCCGACTCCATTTTTAGTGCGATATTAACACAATGTGAGTTCACCCTTTCGCACTGGTTGGGCGAGGTAAATGAAAGAAGGTCTGCTGTAGGAACTCTGCAATCTTATAAGAGAGCTCTGAAGAAATCACAGGTAAGTGTTGCTATATATCGTAGCGCCTTTTCTGACGGGCAAGAAGGCCGGGGCTGTGTGTGTGTGCGTGTGTGGGACTTGTGCGTGGTCCGAGGTATCTGGGCAGCCGACGGAGACACCAAAAAGGGCCGTGGATCAGGCCTCCTGCCTGACTCAGTGCGAGTCGTGCACACACCCGTGCACGCGGACAAGTGGCCGGTGTGCGAAAGCTTATTTTCACATCGAAAGGACCATTGCCGAGATCCTGTCAATGTAAGTTCTGGAGGCTCAAGTCAAACTTTGGGCTTTTCTGCCCTGAAGTAGACACGGTCTTAAATCCAAAATGAAACCCCATTCCTTCTAATTCTAAGCAGACCGGTTCAAATACATGCGTTGTAGGCAGCTCACATGCTGCATGGAAGAAAGTGAATGATTTTAAAAATTCGATCCCCTAACGGAAACCACGAATGCCCTCCGAGCCACGAGTGATCGGTCAATGAAAGCTTCTCCCACGATGCTTAGTTGCCAATCTGAGCCTCGCGCTTGTCCTTCTGACCACCCCAGACATACTCAGGCTCGGCAGGAGCGGCGTCACGCTTGTCCTTCTGGCCACCCCAGACGTACTCAGGCTCGGCAGCCTCACGCTTGTCCTTCTGGCCACCCCAGACGTACTCGGGCTCAGCACGCTTGTCCTTCTGGCCGCCCCAAACGTATTCAGGCTCAGCAGCCTCACGCTTGTCCTTCTGGCCACCCCAGACGTACTCGGGCTCAGCAGCATCGCGCTTATCCTTCTGGCCGCCCCACACATACTCGGGCTCGGCAGGAGCAGGAGCGGCGTCGCGCTTCTCGGCAACCCCCTGTTTGGCGATAGCAGCCTTGTCAATGGCGGCTCCAGAGGCAAGGAGGGGGAGAGCGACGGCTCCGATGACGGCGGCGTTGAACTTCATTGTGATTTTGGAGAAAGTGCTGCAAGTGAAAGATCTGTCAGCCGCTGTTGCTTTGAATATCCGCCCTGTGCAGGAAGAAGACCAGAACTTACAGGATTGGCTTGTTTGGTGAGCGTGCGAATGAAAGTTGTGCTCAGAAGTGAAAGTGAAGCGGTAGGGAGAGTGGGTTGCTGAAGTGATTGTAGATGCTGTTGGTAATTCCTTGATCCCCAGGCGGGTTGACTTGGCCTTTATACCCCTAGATGAGGCTCCCTTTGCAGACGAAGATGCTCCCTTTCGGTACTGTCCATCGTGTTGTTCGCGATCCACACGAAGAGCCAGGCATCCGATCAGCACTCGTTCGGTGTCTTCCATCTCAGGCATACCATCACCGGTGTGCGCTTTTTGGAGGAATACGAAGAGTGCACGTACGTGGTGGCCTTGACTGATCGAGCGCCGAGAGAGGAGCAGCGCGAGCCTTTGGATATGTCAGGATTGGTATCGTGTACTTCTCGAATCGGCGTAATGGTGTGTGTGTCTGTGTGTGTCTGTGTGCGTGTGGTCCGCGTTAGTGCTACGGGGCCTTGATGCCTAGCGCAGCACGAGTACAAGTCAATAAGCAGGCATTTGATGCTCCACTTAGCCCCAATCTCGTAACGATAGCGCGGTCTCGTTCCAACCCTTCAGGCAACTTGTTGTCCGAAAACGCGTGAATGATTCATCTAGCCAAGATGCTATCAGGAAGCCCCGTAACCACGGCGAAGAGTCCGAGTCCCCGCCGGGCCCGTAATAGCCCCGCTTGATCTCGTGCGGGCGAGACTTCTCAGTCACATTCGAGATGAGTCCTCAAACTATTGCAGATACGTAATACATGTGAGGCCTTGAAGCAGCCTTCAGGGCGAAAACCGACCATCGTTGGCTTTCCTCGATGATAGAAGGCTGCAGCACTGTCGACATTGATACTATGCATCTAATTGTTGAAAATTTACCGGATAAGGCAAATAGGGTCCACATGAGACCATAGATGAGTAATCATTATGAGCACACAACCACATCTACGTGCATATCACAGACGTTCTAGCGATTAAGTCTGCATAGCGGGACGAATGCCGTGCCACGCGAGTAGAGATTGTGTGCTGATGTTACTGCATCACGACCTACATACAACGCCGAAATTCCCAAGCGTAGAGCGCTCCACCTGGATGATTCAGTCCTCGCAATGACTCGAAGATGCTTTGGTCCCTCATAGTAGCAGCGGTCTAGACAGCGAGTTCCAGTAGATCTGTTTCACGATCAGCAAACTGGTGCCGTTCATTCCGTTTGCTAACAGCATGCATTATCCACTCAAAGTGTCTTGTACGAACCCCGACCTCGATGACCCCTGTCACGGAACGCGCGATCAGCGGGAAGAGATCTCAAAAATTCCCGGTCAGACCGGGATGCGGAACACGTGACCGATGTCGAGCCTTACGCAGTAATGGGTATGCTTGCATTCCGAGTAATGATCGCCAGGTCGTGGGCTTTTCCCGAAAGTTTAAGGCTCGGGCCTCCAGCGTAGGGCTCAAGTGCGCTGCCGAGGCTAAACCTTCCAATGACTTGCCCATTTCATGAATCGCAAAACATCCTGTTGGTTCATTTAAGCACGGTCTGCCTGAAAAGCCGCATGTCGCGGTGAGCTGACACCTCTAGTTGTAGCTTAGAAGAGAAAGGCCGGTCATTCGTTTTAACAGCGGCCCTTTGTCAATCGACTGCACCGACAAAGTCCTGAGAAAGCTCAATTCCTTCATTTCCATTCCTTACTTGTTCCTGCTAAATCATCTGTCGTTTCTGCGGATTTTCGCTCTGGATTCTTCGCAAAATGGCTAATACCCTTGCTTTCAAGGACTGCCAGTCTTCGCGCACTTCATCCGAGGACGCAGCATCTGCTGCTGGAGATAAGGCATTTCTCCTTTCTGAAGAAAAAATGAAGCAATTTCAAGGCCCAAAGCGACGCTGCATGAGTTGGAGGAACGTGTTCTTCGTACTGAACGTTCTTTTCCTGATCGCTGGGTTGACGGTGTGGGCTCGCTTGGTAAATTTTTCCAGAAGCCTTCAGTGCAATGGCTCGAAAGCGGACAACTTTGAGCCGGACTGTAAGTATTGATCCTAAAGGAGGTCTAATAGCCATACTAATATTATCCAAAGTGGTCTACGACACCCCAGTGACGTTCCGTCCATACAAGGCCTTGAGTGGTGAACCAAGCAATGAGACCAACGCCCTGTGGGAGAGTTTCCTTCCAAGTGAGTCAAACTACTTCGAAGCTAGGTCAAAGTGACGCAAACTCACAAACACTCTCGCAAAAAGATGGCCAGGGGATGGTTGAGATCCGCAATGAGGACACCGGCAACCTTCCTCCCTCTAAGCCAGCTCCGCATAAGCCAGAAACGCACAAGCTCTACGGTGTCTCTATGTTTCACCAACTTCACTGTGTAGTATGTGTCTCCTATAATGGTACTCCAATTACTTATGCTAAGCCAATAACAGTCCTACCTTCGATTGGCGTACTGGCCGGACCTGCTTGACGAGAAGCCTGAGGATATAGTCTCGCACCGTGACCACTGCTTAGATTATATTCGCCAAGCTATCATGTGTGCTGGTGATGTTACCTTTGAGCCCCTTGACGAGGCTGGAGTTCACGGAATGGGAGTGAGTACTATCCTATAGTTTTTTTTCTGGCTTCCACTGCAATACTGACACGGGCAGACTACTCATCGGTGCCGCAACTTTGAGCGTATTTTCAGCTGGACGTATGAGCGCCGTTCTGCGAGAGAAGATGAGGGAATAACTGCTGGCCATAAGAAGCATATTCATGTGGAGTAAGAACAACATGAACCTACTTTGAAGGCTATCCTCGATGCTTCACCATATGTTGTACTATTCATCTCTTATATCATTTGTACAAGTACCAAGATTGAGGTCGTATTTTATACTTTCATGCACGTTAGCCCATGATTATTGATGGTTTGTACGCTCCCAAGCTTCTTCTGGTTCGCTCGAGTCACAAGAGCTTGTCGAAAGTCAAAGGCCATACTCACGCCAATGTGCATAAACGCCCAGCAGTAGCAGTAAACCCGGTAAACAGTACGTCACAGATCCTCAGATGTTTGCCGCGATGACCGGCGCAGATTTTCGCCTGGAAATGCCTTGCCTCTATCTCTTCTACTTTCCAGCTTCTAGAACGCACCACTGCAACTACTCTGTCAACTTGTAGAATATTCCGGAATCCATAGTCGCAGTCAGAAGGAAACCAACGCCGGTAGCTTCACCCGAGGCTGCGCGCGATAAGCTTGCGAGCCGGGGTTCAACCGGACACGCTCGCAAGGGTAGAGTGCACATTTCAGCAGCGCGAAAATAGACACATGTGCCGCGTTCGTAGCCCTCGCGACCCATCTCGCTCCAAGAAAATTCCGTTAAGGCAAGCCGGTGGGAAAAATTTCTTATGCGAGGCAATGACCCTCATGCGCTCAAACCCCCTTTTCTCGGCTTCGCAATCATCGCCGAGGACATGCGCATGGGCTACGCTAAAGAAGCCTGCCCCCCACAAAACCCCAGTCAAAAAAAAAAAAAAAAGAGAGAGAGAGAGAGGGAGAGAGAGCGAGAGAAAGAGAGCAGGGCTTCGCCGCTGAGGCTATGATCGGGCCATTTTGGCCGAAGCAATGATGCTTCTCGGGCAGTGTTCCGGAGCCCCTCATTCGAAGACTGTAGAACAGGGAATAATCACAGCGGTGTGCAGGGGCGGTCTAGAATTCGACTGCGATGAACAGCAACCTTTATGGAGTTTCATTTAATATACAGCATAGTTGCTACATAGTTCACCTTGCAAGAGGCGCTCTTCAGCATCAAGGCCTGATGTCGATATCTGGCGTCTGCCAGGTTGCATTGTACTTCCTCTCCTGTTCGATCTGATACTGCCTCAGGCGCTCGAAGTCGATGCACTCATGCTCAACTAGCAACGTGTCAGCATTGTCAGTTTCGGTGAGAGCGGATTCGGGGACTGACCGCCCCAGCCCGTGATCAAAGTGGCGTCGCTCGGACTCGGGCTGTACGGCTCAATCATCAAGTCTCCACCGCATGAGATTCCCAATCGAAGGTACTCCCAGCAGTGGTCGAGGTGCTCGTCCCACTTGTCGGCACCCGGGACGGTCGACGTGTTGACGCCATGTTTCATCTCGTAGTACCAGAAGCGGACCATGTTCTGTCCTCTGTGTCAGCGTAAAACCGACGATGATGGCCAGATGGTTTTCCGTACAAGACAGTGCAGTTGGTGAAGAATGGAGATGACATAGAACTTCTCCTCCTTAGGCATGTTGGGATGCTTCCATGGCGCCGGTGTGCCTGGGCCCAGATTCCACCTCTCAGGGTCTTCAACCCACAGATTGTCGTGGCCTGAATGGAGTGGAGAGCATCAGCACAAGACCGGTGCTCTTTTCGGCGGATGAGCCTTACCTGCTACGAGTTTGTCCCACTCATGGTTCACCTCTGGACACGGGTTTGTTTTGCAGATATATCTCTCATCAGGATAAAAGACTTTCTTGACAGGGTTCAACACCTCTTGCGGGATGGGCGACTCTCGATAGGTACGGAGGGGCCGATTCAACAATGGTCGGTCGTGGTAAGAGTACGCAGCTGTAAACAGCCACCCAAGGGCGAGGAATGCTACTAGGAAATACATGCCGTAGCTGCGACGAGGCTGCCAACGAGGAGAAGCTTCCACATCTTCGCCTGCACCCTCCTCCTTTGGCACTCTCGCATATTGAGTGAGCGCACTGAACTTCATGTTGATGGGAAGGAGATTGTGAACAATGGACTGGCGGATGAAGGGCGGAGTGTGGTTGCTGCTGGGACTTCGAATTGGGCCAAAGATATCCTGGGTGCGTGTTCGGGAGACTCAGCGTTGCGACAGCTTCATGAGGCATACGAGGACCCGAGTCAGGCCGGTTAACTTCGCGCGACAAAGGGAAGCTTTTTCCTCAAGCCCCTCAGGCCGGCAGCCCAGACCAAACAACATCAGAGCTTAACTTTCGCCTCGGTCCTGGAAGCTACCTCGTATCCCATCATGTCCGTGCTCGCCATGTGGCTGCAAGGCCACCTGTGGAGTTTTTTCTTTTGGCGGCCTAATAAGGCAAGAAGCGGGATGGCCCGTGAGCTCGGACGCAGACCCAGACACGCGAGCAGCCCAGCCCATGTATAACGTCATAGGAGCCTATAACTCATGACTAGTCGATAAGCAGGGCATGGATTGGATAAAAATTTTCCAACTGATGGTTCAGGCGCACAGTCTAAACCTTATGGAGGCATACTCCAGGAGCCCGTGCAATGTGTAGAAGAGAAAGACCGCTACTTCACTATAGGGCCTCCTCTGGTACCATTCTGCAGACGCAGGTTGTCGTTGGCTGTGGTCAAACAGGCCGGTATTGACTCAACCAGACCGGACGCCTAGAGACGGCCATGTCTCCGGAATCCATTTCATTTCCGACCTGCAGGATAATACGGGGCCTTGTCACATGTTTCCATGGCGAACGAATGTATGGGCAGAAGTGGCGTTTTGTTTTCTGGTTCTTCGAGTCGTTGTTACGGGGGCTAATATATTCGCTCTGGCTGTTCCGCTTTGCCTCCTCCTTCGCCCTGTGAGTATAACTACCCATCAACAACATGCGTCTTCCGTGGAGCAATAAAAGAGCAGAGTTCGGAGACAAGAGCGACACTGAAGAGCTACTCCCTCAAGAAACCAAGGGCTACTATGATCGACTTCTTCCTCTCTCTTCGAAAGGTCGCAACGCACGTCCAATCTTTTTCAATGCAGCAGTGATTCTCTTCGCCGTCAGTGTCGGTCTGGTAATCGGCTACTGGTGTCACGGCCAAGAGCCTACTCTGTCAGACTACGGCATCAGCTTGTCGCCGTTCCCGCCCGAAATCTTCGAGCGCCATGAGAAGCCGTTCGTGCCAGATCCGGGCTTCGTTGGCCCCTCAGAAGAAGCTGCGCAGAATTGGGAGGAACTGAATAGCGGTGAGTGTCTTTTGTGACTGCGCCGCCGCTGAGATGCAAGCAATGCTAAAGCTCTTTTCATGTTGTAGGTTGGGTGTCGATCTACCTCCCCAAGCCTGAAGACTACGGCCTATATGACCCCGGGCTGCAAGCCCCATTCTTTCTCTTCGACACGGCACCGAAGGAGGCGTTACCGCTTGCCAAAAAATTCTACGCTCTGAACAACTTACACATTCTACACTGCACGCACAATATTCGCAAACAGTTCAACAAGGCCTTGTACTTTCCCGAGAAGTTCGATCTTCCAAATGATGAGATGCAAATCATTCATATCGAACATTGTTTCGAGTACATACGGCTTAGTATGATGTGTGCCGACTACATGGCCTTCGAGACAGATGCCCCGCCAGGGTCACCGCCCGAGTACACAAAAGGTGGCGTGGGATGGGGCGTGGTGCATAAGTGCATCAACTGGGAGAGGCTGATGCAGTTTCAAAAGGACCAAGTGGCTCTGTATAATAGCACATGGAAGAAGGATTGAGCGCGGAATTAATTCTAACTCGAAGCAGTACCACTATTATTGAAAACTTCAAACATCGTGCGCATGCCTAGGACAGAATGTTACGGCACAGTCACCCAGAAAGGCGGGACAACAGAACCCTACTTCCGCTTACCGCCCACGTGACCAGCTCGGAACATATTCGGCAGATTACCCACTGACACTAAGGCGCCAGACCACCACATCACTCGTTTAGCAAGCTCGGACCCCTGATCAGTATTGATCAGTGGATCAACACTACAGATCACTACTGATCGCACTGATCACCCTATGTATATAGGCCACACTCGTTTACAGTAGATAGGACCCTCGTGGTCAACTTGTCAATTGATTCTTACCCTACGACTGTACGAACCTCCCCTGCCTACTGTGACGGCCCCCAGAAAGCCCCAGCTACCCGACGATACGCCTGACCTCCCCCCGAAAGAGTGTCGGCGTAACACAGAACAGGACGCGGTTAGTGAGGGAAGTACATGTAGATACAATTTCCGTCGGTCGCCCTCACTATCGCCTCATGCATGGCGCTCTCAGAATACGCCAATAGAGTTGTGTTGAGAACCGCTCTGGGAGGGATGGGAGGACAATTCACCCCCGGCAGGTGGCAACATACCAAGACTAATAATAAACAAAACTCCCCGCTTTCGCCTCACAGTACTCCTCACCCTGGTGGCTAAGAACCTTTCAAAACTCACCGCATTACCAATATCCGCATCCGTTGACGTGCTTATTCCTGATTCACCCAGGCCTTCCCAGACCGCACCAGCAAGCCCACTCGAGGAAAAGCAAGACAAAGAGGATGGCACCGCGCCATCCACTTCAGAGTCCCAGTATTCGCCAACTCAGCACCCGCAGCTCACATCATCGCTATTACGGCCGTCCCCCCGACAAAAATATCTACACTATCACTCCCTTCCGCTGCCGTCCTCACCTCCACAAACGTACCGACGCCCTCCACCCCCCCTCTCCCTCCCTCACCGCCCGGAGCTGAAGCCAGATCTTTCTCCCATCAATCTCAACCGCCACCGTCCGAACCGCCGTGGCTTCAGCTCCCGCGCAAGCAGTCTGCGGTGCGACCATCACGCTGCCGCCAACGGCCCGACGCGCCGTCGGCTCGCGAGCAACAGCATCCAGCCCTCTGAGTTGCGAAAGGGCACCAAGCCGTGCACAGCTACAGCACTGCCAGTCGGGACGAGCACGGCGGATGCGCTGAGCCGGAGAGTCTGGCCGTCAGGTTGAATGGCGATGACGCCTTCGCCGGCGCTATCCTCGGCGTCGGCGGGTACGGCGAAGCTTGTTTAGCCCGTGCTTGCAACGGTGGTGGTGGTGGCGGCTTCTGAAATTATGGGGCGTAGGGAGGCGGGTTGGAGAGGGGAGAAGGGTGGTTGTTTGTCGTGGCGCAGACGGTAAGGACGGTGTCGCCGGCGGTGGGTTTGGAAGACGAGTCGTCGCCTTTGGAGTCTTTGTAGTCATCGGTAGGCTCTGCGGCAGGTGGGATGAGGGCTACCGAGGTGCCTGGTTAGATTGCTAACGTGCCGATGATGAGAGCGGAGAGCGGAGCGGCGGTGATGGCGGCGCTGCCGATGACGAATGCTGTCTCCTGGGCTGGAGATACGTCCCGATAGCCACTGTTGTCGTTGTCCAGTGGAATATCATTTATTGAACGCTAGCGGCACTTTTGGACGAAAGAGATGCCCCCGAGGGTGCTGGAGCGGGGGTACTAGCACTGCCAGGGAGGACGGAGCCCATGAAATTTCCAGTTGGCTTCGTAGTGCCACCAATCATGGGTAGCTCTCTGGACGGCTCCGGAAGATCCACAGTTGCGCCAATGGCGGCAGCCCTCCCTCCGCCGTGGGCAGGCCAGAAATATCGTCGTTTAATATTAAGGTCAAGGTCAGGTAGAATGCGGAAGCAGCTCCAATGCCAATTCGCCGGCTCGAAAGTCAATTACGCGGAAATATCTTCGGCGCGGAAGTTGACGGCGGCATCCGAAATAATAATAGTGGCACCGAATACTTGATTAAAGAATGCCTCAAAACGCATGTCCTAAAGCCCTTTGGGTCATTAGGCTCTGGTGCCGGAGCCTCACAATAGGATTTGATTTACGTGTACATGCCAAACGCGCCAACAGCCATTGTTTCGTATTAGGTGGTTGGGATGGTAGTGGTGTCAAATTCTGTCACTGAAAGTCTTGTTCGCCGTGATGATGGTTAAAACTAGTTGGCGGGCCGAGATTTGGGGACCAGTAGAGAAAGACCTGGCCAGTTCAGACAGGCTTGTCTCTATGATATCAGCGAACAGAAAGACGACGGCCTTTCGGTGCCCATTCTGGGCAATCTCCGAACTCGGAAAAGCCCAATCAAAGATGACAGCAGCTTTGCGATTTTTCGCAAGAAGGTTTAGCGTACAATATGTAGGTCACTCTGTGGTCAAAAATATACGTAGGCCACCAGACAGACAGGTTCAGTAGTCGGGATCCTCTACTGTGCGAAGTGACTGGAATATGTCTGCCCGCTCCAGCGAGTTGTTCGGAGGTCCCATCATCATTCCTAGGGAGTTGAAATTCATATGAGTGCAAATGGTGCGAAATTTACACGAAATATCATCTGGGTAGCTGGCTCTAAGTGTCATGCGAACTTACTGCTACCTTTCAAACGTAAAAGAGTCCCTCATTCCCTACCGAAGGTGCAGCATCGCCAGATATTAATTTTTTTTAGCCGACCAGAAAGGTCTGACTAACCGTCACTGACGGATCGGTAGAATGCGACTCTGGAGGATCCAGACGTCCCAAGACTATTGCTATTTGTGGTAAAAACTACTCTGCCTTTGCCCCCTTTGGTTGAAACTTTGCTTTCACCCGCTGGATCTTGCCAGCTATTATGCCCTTCAGACCGCCGCCTTGCCAAGCTGCAACCTCATTGGCACCAACAAATCGCCTGACCAAAATGTTGAATATGCTACCAAACCCTAGAGCCATAACGGTACTTGTCAGGATAATGACGTTGTAAGGCATGCTGAAGTCCGGGGTTGGCAGTGGCAAGAGAAGACTCGTGGTACGAAGGTACACCCCTCTCGAGGCGGGATCGCTGGTATGGTTCAGGAGTCGGATGACGGCTGGTGCGACGTCGAAGCCGCGGTTTGCGTCAGGCGGGTACTCGGTGTAGCGCAAAATAGCTTTTTCAAAGTCGTACGTCAAGGTCAATGTCGAGTCCGAAGGAATAGTCAATGCCAGTTCAAGGTGAGTGCCACGAATCCTGTCCACTGCTGGCCTGTAGTAGATCTCCTTGATGCACTCAGGGCAGTCGACTTTTGAGCTTCCAGAGGTGACAGATGCGCGGAGGGTGTGGAGATAAGTCTTCATGAACCAAGGCAGAGACTCAAGGTAGATAAGGTCGACGGAATTGGTCTTGGAAGGGTTTGTCAAGACAGCCTGAAGACCTCCACGTTCCTGACCGTAGCCAGTGATTGCTCGAGCCGCATAGAGCGGAGGCTTTGTTAACGGGACGACCGACTCAATGGTCTGCTCAGGCAACACGAGATCGAAGTCGCCACCGGCTTCTGCCCATTAGAACTCGAGAATTTGCAGACAAAGATCATTGACTCACTTGGAAGCTGATAGCATCTCAAAAACCCATCCTCATACTTGGACTCTTTGTACTCCCCAGACGTTTCAACCTTGATTTCACGCTCGGGTTGAGCGTTGATGCATACAGTCTCTGAATCCCGGCCATCTTCTGACAAAGGGCAGGCGCCGTTGATTGGACGGCCATAGACCTCTTTCAAGCTCCAGGCAGGTTCAGAGTTTGTCTCGCGAGGGAAGCAAGAATCGATGCCATTGTAGGACTTGGACTCGTCACAGGCAACTTCCTCAATGGGCTTTGGACGAGGGATAGGGTTGTCTGAGCATCGTCAGCAAGTGGACTGGTGACGTCAGCATAGAGACGAAATGCTACCTCTCGGTCGCTTCGACCTGTCGATATCCAAGACCATGTCCACGATCTGCTCCATTTCCAGTACGCATTCACTGCCGTCATCAGGGCACACAGGGCGCACATCTATGGACATGGTCTGCCACGACGCGTCGAAGAGCTTATGGCCATCCAGCAGGCTCGAGATGCCGGCCTTGCCTTTGCAAGGGAGCAGCTTCAGGAAAGGTGTCAAGTTCTCAGTACATACGACCTCATGCGGCAAAGTACCGTGAAGCAAATGTAGGTTTTCCAGAGATTCGGTTGGCGGATAGCGCTCCGGAGGGAATGATTGCACGGGACGGATGGTCTTTGTGGCGTCAATGAAGTTAAGGGAGGCGCAGAACAAGCCGGAAAGCGCGTTGGCCAGCGTCAACCAACGCGCAGTCGCCCTAGATAGCGGTGAGCAACTGGCATGCTGTACTATCGGTTTGCCCGTACTCACTGTTCTTCCGTCTCCGCATCCACCCAGGCCCAAAGCTCAACACCGGTTCCGCCCTCGCGTGCGCCATCCCACGGACGAGCTCCCCATTGCTCGGCATCCCAGCGGCCTAGGCTGAAGCGGAGATGTAGCTCTTTGGTGTGTGCATGCTGCAGGATCTGGCCGAGAGAACGCGGGAAGAAGCGGAAATTCTGGTGCTCGAAGGAGGCAGCCGAAGCGTTGCTGCGGAAGTTGAAGGAAGCTAGGAGCTGGTTCTGCGGGAGAGGGCGTAGAAGCAGGCGTTCGTGGTAGTCGGCGGCGGCGGCATTGGAGATCGAGAGCAGCACAGCGAAGGAGAGGAGGCCGAAGAGGGGGCGGAGCAGAAACATCGCGGCTCTGCAGCCGGCTTGCGCTGCGGTGGAGGAGAGCGAGCGGGAGCTGCAGCGGGCGCGGTGTGTGACGCGCCGCGCCGCGCTGCAGTGAACCCCCCCGGCGGCCGTCATGCATGATCGACCATCGCGCCGCAGGATATTCGTCGCGCCCGACAGACAGCTCGGTCAACGCGCCAACACCAACATCTCGACACCCGCATTGCTGCCACCCCCAACAACGCTACCGCCGTCGCCATGGCTGCCGAACAGAGGAAGCTGCTCGGTAAGTCTGCGCGTTCACCCCGTCGCGCATAAGCCGTTGCATACTCACAAGATGCAGAGCAGCTCATGGGCGAGCAGCTCATGTCGGGCCCCGGCACGCGCGCGCCCCAGCTGTCCATAACCGACCCTAAGGTCTGCCGTTCCTACCTGGTTGGAACCTGTCCGCACGATCTCTTCACGAACACCAAGCAGGACTTCGGTCCCTGCCCCAAGGTGCACAGCGAGGCCCTCAAGAACGAGTATGAGGCCGCCGACTCGGACCAGAAGCGCCGCTGGGGATTTGAGTACGACTACCTTCGCGACATGCAGAAGTACGTCGACGAGTGCAATCGCCGCATCGACAGCGCCCAGCGCCGCTTGGAAAAGACGCCCGACGAGATTCGCCAGACCAACCTGCTCCTCACCCAGATCCGCGACCTGTCCAAGACCATCGAATGCGGCTTGCTGGAGGTCCAGATAATGGGTGAGGAGGGCATCGTCAACCTGGCTGTCACCGAGTACTTTAAGATCAGGCAGGCCAAGCAGAAGAAGGAGGATCTGGAGCGAGAGTTGAAGGCGCTCTCCGACACCTCTGGGCCCTCTGGCCACCAGAAGCTGCAGGTTTGCGACGTATGCGGTGCCTACCTCAGCCGTCTTGACAACGATCGCCGTCTCGCCGACCACTTCTACGGAAAAATGCATCTCGGCTATGCCCAGATGCGCAAGACGTACGAGGCGCTGCAGAAGGAACTCAAGGGCAAGCCACCGCCAGCCCGCCACGATCCCGACGATGGTCCGCGCGGTGGAAGGGGGGATGCCGACGGCGGATTCGGCGACAGGGGCCCATACGGCAGGGGAGGAGGGTACCGTGGTGGCCGTGGAGGCGGTGGCTACCGGGGCGGCCGCGGGAGGTGGTGAGGTATGGAACCTTGTTGCATTTCAACTGACAGGTCAAGGCGTTCTGGATGGGATGGGAAAAGTAGATGCTACCAGCACGGGGTTTGGTCCAATGCGCAACAACTGCACCGAGTACGCATCTCTCACCACCTCTGGTGATTGTGGTTAACCAATTGCAAGCAGCGTGGCTCCCCGAAACTGTCCGGCGACTGTGAGTACGGTGGCGTATTGCCTGTGACACACTACTGATACTGCACGGTGGGTTCTCTTTTCTCGCTTGGCGCTTTGTTCTCTAACTGCAGTGCCTGTGAATCCTTTGTGATTTTGTGAACAAGGTGTGCTAGATGTGAATCAAAGATGCCATTTCTCATGTGCTCTATTTCCTGGGACGGTGATGTCTGATACCGCCTGGCGCGGAGCGGCGCCGGCGAGTGGGAGGCGGCGGGCGGCGCGCGGAGAAGCCAGCCGGCCAGGCCTGACTAAGGCAGCGGCGCCCAGCCCTGACACCGCCTTCACCTACGCCGTCCCGCCGGGCGCGGCCAGCTGGAACCCAAACTTCGAATCTCATCCCGCCTGTGCCCGACTACCAGACTCCCGCCGCTCTTCCTCGCCTCCGTCCTCCCTCCACCGTCAGCCTTACCTGCTGCGCACGTCGAGCTTACCCCCCGCAATGTCGCGGCGCGCACCCAATCCCCAGGCCGAGCGTGCGGCTCAAAACCAGCAGACGCTCAAGAGCCTGGTCAAGCTCGAGGCCAACAAGAGCTGCGCCGACTGCAAGAGGAACAAGCGTACGCCTTCCTGCCAATTGTGGTCCCATGAATGAGCGCGGGAGCTGACTATCGTCTCTGCAGATCCGCGATGGGCCAGTTGGAACCTCGGCGTCTTCGTCTGCATCCGGTACATCGCCCCCTGACAAGGCAGCCGCGAAGCTACAGTGGACAACGATACTGACGGATGCGACAGATGCTCTGGTATCCACAGAGGAATGGGGACCCATATCAGTAGGGTCAAGTCGGTAGACCTAGACTCCTGGACGGATGAGCAGCTGCAGAGCATGCTGCGGTGGGGCAACGCCAGGGCGAACAAGTACGTGGTGGAATCAACAACGGATACTCGGCGGGTGCTGACAGGTACAGATACTGGGAGGCGAAGCTCGCGCCGGGTCACATCCCCTCGGAATCGTAAGCAGACCGCAACACATTTCTTGAAACACCAAGACTGACCCCTCGAAGGAAGATTGAGAACTTCATCCGAACCAAGTATGACTCCAAGCGCTGGGTAATGGACGGGCCTATGCCAGACCCCGCGACTCTGGATACTGAGGGCGACGACGACGTGGTAAGTTACGGTCACGTATGTACCTATCCCTGGCGTGTTTACTGATAAACGGCTCAGCCATTGAACGTCGTACAGGAGAAGGCCAAGATGGAGCGCTCCGCTTCTCAGCGTGCTGCTGCTTCTGCCGGCCATGCTGCCCCTGCGTCCGTTAGAAAGCAACCGGCAATGGACATTTTTGGTGACGATCCGCCTCCCTCTCGCCCAAGCACTGGCCCGCCCGCTGCCAGAGCCCCTCCACCCAAGACCGAGGCAGCTGCGCCTAAACAGACGAAACCTGGTGATTCGCTGCTGGGACTAGATTTCTTTGGCTCTTCGCCGGCAAACGCGCCAGCTCGTCCTGCCAGCACAACCGGTTCTGCTCCTTCTGCGCCTTCTCGTCCCGATCTAAAGCAGTCAATTCTTTCTCTCTACGCCGCCAAGCCTGCCGCACAACCTGCTGTCAAGCATCAGCACACTGGTTCTGGGTCCTTTGGTAGCCTTGGTTCTCCCGGGCTTCAGCAATCTCCCACTGGATCTCAGTCTGGAGCGGGTGGATTCGGGGGTCTTGGTGGAATGACGGATGCATTCAGCAGTCTGAACTTCTCCAGCCCCTCTGCGCAGCAGCCTCCCAAGCCATCTCCTTTTGCAGACCTCATGAGCGCTACTCCAAAAACATCTTCCGCATCCAGTCATGCTCCATCTTCGTCGAAGTCGGGACTAGGTTCCTTCGGTAGCGGCGGTGGATTCTTCGATGCTCCCAAACCCGCGAACCCGCCTCAGCAGCAACGTACTTCCAGTATTGGCAACGGCTTTGGAGGATTCGGCTCAGCCACCTCTCCCGCAGCAGCGTCTCCCAAACCTGCTAACAGCACAACTGGCGATCTCTTTAGCCTCGATTTCGGTGCTCCAGCAGCTCCGCCCACTAAACCCGCAGTCTCTTCCACGGCTATCAGCAACTCTGCTTTCAACTTGTCCTCTCCGGCCGCACCAAGCCAGCCTGCCGCACCTGCCGCGCAGCCCATGAGCTCCGTCAACTACGCGTCTGGGCTGGGTGGTATGGGTGATCCTTGGGGGTCCAACGATGTTTGGGCCTCCTCCAACAGCAGTGCAGCTCCGCCTGCCACCACCACAACCACCGCTAGTGCAGCTCCCAAGTCGCCTGGCTGGGGTACAGGCTCCACTCCGGCGGTAGCTCAAGACGATGATTTCGGTGGTTGGAGTAGTGCACCTGCGCCGGCGCCGGCTGCTTCTAACCCATCCACGTCCAAGCCCGTGACGGGGTTGAGCGGCGGTGAAGACCTTTTCAGCAACGTCTGGGAGTAGCCATAGAAGAGAAGGGCTCTTATTGTTTTCGAACTTGGATTGGGGCCGGAGCATATCGGAAGTTGAAGCATTGGATGGAGTTTTCGGAGTCCTTAAGATGGCTAATGAAGAGGGGATTCTCTCATTTTCGACATGTATGATGTAGAATCGCAGTACGATAATAGCACAACGAAAAGTTGTCGAAAACAACCAAAAAAAAAGAACAAATGAGACATGCGCCAGTGACGAACATGGTGTTTTAATATATCGAAACCAAAATAATAAACGCCTCCGCTTTGTGTATCGCACTTGCTGAGCGCTGGAATACTCTTGTCTTGTGCCTTTATCTCCCCCTCTTAACGCCTGAATACTACTAGTAGTACAGATATCAACAAAAGTAATGTCTCGGACCCAGTCGACGGCAGCGGGGCGGATGTCGGCCATGGCCCGTAAGAATTGTTATCGGGCTGCTGCTACAAGCGCGATTGAACAAGTACTTCAGCCACCGCCTTTCTGCTGCCGTGGTCGAAGACAACATAGGCCCTGGCTGCATCCAGGCTCGCGCTGCCGCTCAGGAGTACCCGCCACATATCCCCCATTTTCGTGTACTTGTTCACTGTCTCCAGTTCCGCCTGTAGAGAGACGTGGACGAACGCTCCCGGCCGATGACCTTCCGCCAAAGCCGTATGCCTGTCTTAGCCCAACCCACACACACTCGCATGCGCAGAACCTCCCCACACGCCAGACCCTCCCCCCCTCTCTCCATGCCCACACCTTCCCTAGGCACACCGTGCCATAGTATCCCCCCCCCCCTTCTCTCTCCCCCCACCCAAAACCGCGCCCCTCGACTCCACCAACAAAGAGGATCTTGACGTTATAGGTAAAGGAACAAAGATATTATGGCTCACTTGGACCCGTGCCCAAACACTAGGCCCCAGATCCAGTACAGCACGATGACGGTGCCGATGATGATGCCGGCGAGCTTGAAAATGGCGACCTTGTTGCCCGACTGCGCCATGCGAGTGAGGCGAGTCGCGCTGCCTTTGAGGGAGCTCGAGAAGGTGGAGAAGGTCTCGTTCTATGATGGTTCGCGCGTCATTTTGTTAGTTGGGTCTTTTGGGGAGTTGGCGTAGTGTGTGTGTGTATGTGTGTGTGTGAGTGTGTGTAAGGTCCGGGAGGGAAAGAACTATTTGAAGGAAGGGCCTTGCGTGGTTCGGGGCGGAGACAGGGAGGAAATGTGCTCGGGGAAGGAGAGGGTGTCTCTTACGGTGTTGTCCAGCACCCGCTGGTCGCGCGCGTTGTCGTAGATGTCGATCGTCACGCCGCGCAGGGCCGAGACTTTGGAGGCTAGCTCGTCGAGACGTGAGTTGTTCTGCCTGGAAGATGTCGCGTCCCGTTAGCTCTCCGTCCGCTCGGTGGCTGGAGGGTGTGTTGAGGGCGGCTGATGGGGTAGGAGCCGCGGGAGTTCGGAGCTGAAGCAGTGCATGCGGTGGGATTGGAGGTGAGAGAGAGTAAATCAATCCGGGAATGTGCGCGCATGATGTCGCGAGACTGAGGCCGTACGTACCGCTCGCGCTCGTAGGCCTCCGACATGGTTGCTGGTTCGCGGATCGCTGTGTCGCAGAGGTAGGGCTTGACCGGCGCGCCGCAGTTCGCGCGGGAGGACTGGTTACGAGAGCTTCTGTATGTTCGAGGTGTGGCGGAGCGCGGTGTCGCTTCTCGAGAGGGAGGGCGTTGGTGAGGTGGCGCGTCGAAACCGTAGGTACGGGAAGGAGAGGAAGGGTTGGCTGCGGCTTGGGCTGGCTGGAGTGCCTGAGACCGGGGTGAGGCTGGGTTCGGCGCAGCCCCAGAGGCGGCGATGACGCCGAGGGGAAGGGCGGGCTTCCCCGGCCTGCGCCTGCATCTAGACCGACCTACCTCCACCACCGCCGACGATCGCCGGGCAGTCGCACAGCGCTTTTCTATGCTTTCGTGCTGCAACAATTCTCCAATCTATTGACACACATCTCACGCCTGTCTCTGCTCGCGCTCCTCCCCGTCCTCCCCGTCCTTCTTCAAGTTCGCCAAGCAGGGCGCGAAGAAAAGCTTCCCCGTCCACGCGCCCTTGGCCGTCCGCGCCGCTACCAAGCACCACAGCAAAATGACCGCAATGCTGAACACCTGCCCCAGCACCTGGAAGAAACGCGACGGCATCTCCAGCCCTATCTGGATCGTGCTGGTCGCAAAGACGCCAAGCGGGAAGGTAAACCCCCACCAACCCATGTTGAATGGAAACGGCCGTGCTTCCCAGATGGACACCAGCGCGATGAAGAACCAGACCAGCCCGAATCCCCACATGATCAGTGCAACTAGAAAGCCGAACACATAGGCAACGGAGCCCGCTGTCGGGTCGAGCGTGTTGGTCTGAGGGAAGACGTCGCGCGCGATTTTGCCAAGGTACATAATCCTGGCCTGGGCTTTAGCATTGCATGTCCTTCCCAGCGTGTAGGGGACGAGCGATGGAAAGGAAATATGCGAGGATTGCGTGCACTCACCCGAATCCGCCAAACCCCAACGGGCCCAGCGGCAGGAAGCAGCTCACGATGACTTCGCGCGGCGGCATTTTGTGCACCGCCAGTCGCTGGAAGTACATGGCGATGACGACAAATGCCATTGGGGTGCCCATGGCCCAGAGGACATAGCTGGTCATGATGGTGCCGAGCGCATGCTGGGGATCGGGCAAGATCTCTGCCACTCTGGCTCCCGTGCCGGCCGCGACGATAGTAGCGGCAATCGGAAGCAGCTGTGCCGCGGTGAAACGCTCAAGTGACTTGAGTTCGTGCGTCTGCATCATGCTGAACGGGAGTCAGTCGTCAGTGCGATCAAGACCCAGGTGGGAGTGAGCTTCGTACAGCAACACGGACAATGACAGCGTCACGGCCGCCGCGACCACTGTGTCAATCATCCATAGCACCCAGGCAACTGTGGTGGCCCACGGCCCCCAGACAGGTACACACACCGAGACCCACATCTCAATGAGTGTAGCGAAGCCCATGGGGATGGTCCCGAGGAACAGGGAGTTGATGGGGTCCCGGATCATGACTCCCCAGATCTCCGGGTACAGCGTATACCGCACAACGGACGTCAGAAAGGCCAGAGCGAACAGAATTGTGTTGAGGACGAAGAACACAATAGATAGCCAGTAGAGCCAGGCTGCGTTGTACGGCATGCCCTCCAGAAGATTTGCCACGATCCCGGTGCCCATCGTGACAGAGAACCAACTGCAAGTTGTCAGTCCAGGTGGGCGCTAAATTACTTGGACCGAGTGTGGGATTCAGAAGCCAACGGGGAGGCTGCCTGCCGTCCATGGCGGAATTGTTTGGAGACTCACGATGGACTGAAATTCCTAACGACTCTCCGCCAACCGACCTCATACTTGCTCGGTTGAGTATTTTCATTGCTTTGCCCTTCGTCTTGCCTCACCGTCTTCATCTCTCCGCTGGGAGTAGAGACAAAGAAGCTTCCGTGGTGCGCCGGCGGCGGCCGCATAGCCATGGAGGCCGGGGGAACACATGCTGGATTGTTGTCGCCATATTGCCCCTGGTGCATGTCCTCACGGCGCTGTTGCGCTCTGTGTATCTCCTGGTTTCCCTGCGCTTGATCCCGCAGCCTGAAGTCGTCGACCTGCGGTACGCGGCGCCGGCTGGGTGTCCGCGATATGATCTCCGGATCTTGTTGCGCCCCCATGGCCTTGGCTGACGTCGTTGTGCCCGGCGCCCTTTTTTGTGAGGGTACAGTCAGGTATCACGACGCAGTAACTGAGGATGAAAAGCGCGGTGGTGAGATTTTGTACTTTTCGACATGAATGACTCCGTATCGCTGGCGCGAGGAGCATCCGCACCGCCGTGCGCGAAGAGGCGGCCCGTGGGCCTCGACCATGTCAATCTGCTAGCCGCGATCGGCTAGTGCGTGTCTTGGGTGGTGAGGGCGGCCGAGGTCGAGTAATTGTCACCACATCTTTACGTCAAGACCTCTCGAGCGAAGGCTCTGCACATGGGTCCATCGCATTGAGAGAAGGAAGCAACAGCTGAGAAGAGACGAAACAATGGCGGTGCCTCGCCGCGATGGCATGCTGCACTTGCGTGTCGTCGCTCGGCCAGTATCATGAGATGCCGATCGGCTGGCTCTCCACCGGAACAGGTATGAAGCACCCACACCGAGCCCTTCGGAAGACCATACACTATCCACACTCATGATATATGAATGGCCTATTGCTTGAATGAACAATCACCACAGATATCAACGCCCCCCCCATTGTTCATGCCTTGCATGTCGCACTCTCCAACCATTCTCCAATGGGCACCGCAAGCTTTCAAAACCAGCAGGACGGGTGAATCCAGCAACAGATAGATCGAGTTGCGCATCTCCCTGGCACCTGGCCCGAGCCCGTAATATGCATTTGACGTAACAAAGGAACGCCTTGACTGGCACACAGACGAAGCCTGCTCGAAGAAGAACAGTGTCTACAGTTATGCTCAGCGAGGCGTCTGTCATCAACCCAGCCACAGAACGCACCCATCGGGTGAGGGTGTCCTTTAGGAAGTCCGCGTGAGGAGCATTGTGACCTTTGCTTCGGAAGAGTCGAGCGTTGGTTTGAAGGTGGGTTTAACAGATTCCCTGCGCAATCGCACCTGGACGTGAGCCTCAGTCCATACGGCAAATTTGGGAATTTTTGCGCTTCGTGTGCGAGCTGCCGATACTGCCGCAAAGATGCACGACGGTGATAGCGATTTGAAATGGATAGGTGTACCGGGGGCTGGAGCCCCTGCGCGAAAGTGAGTGAAAGAAATTTCCGCAACACGCGCTGGAAGAACAGCCGAGAGCGCATCTGGAACGAAAATGTGCTGGGTTGGCGGATATTACTTCACGCCGGCGGCCGGCTTCGATACTCCTATGGGGCATCCGTAACGATGGTACGCCAAGCTCTGACCGGTCGTGTATTGGACAGTTTTTTTCGTGGCCTTACGGGGCACCACAGCCCAGGCGGAAGGCTTAGCGAGGCGGAGTAAGTAGCAAGATATTCCGCCAGATCGCACTCTATCCCTTTACCGGCGACCGAGTTTCGCAATCAGGAAGTCGTGGGCGATTTAAAGGGCGGGGAATGGAAACGCTAAACACAATGCGCAACACCGCTTGTTCGTGAAACCGCCAAGACATGGTCCCCGCTGACCAACAACACCAAGCATCTAGGAGGATATTCAATGTGGCTTGAATAATATGCCTTGACGCTCCGGTGAAGGAGCGAGCGGAGTTTGAAGAAAGTCCGTGCATCGAAGAGTGGATACGGAGAGCGCGAGTTCCAGATACCACTCTGGATCATCGGGAGTTTGACCACCACGACGAGACTGGATATAAAAGTTGACAGAAACCTGGTCGCCATCACTCTTGCTCCTGCACGCCACTCGTATCCCATCAACTCCACCTCACGGGCTCGCCATCATAAAAACAAGTCCTTCTGCGGGCCAGAAAACCACCGCTCTCTGAAACCAGCCCTCTTCATCTCAATACAACACTCCTAATACCTCCTCTTAATGCCACGAAAAACAACCAACATGCATTTCACCACTCTCTTCCTCCTCGCCACGGCCGGTTCAGCCTTCGCCGCCGTTGCAGCACCCATTGAGCAGAAGCGCCACGCCGGCGACGCGGCTGGCGGCGCAGGAGGACTTGGGGCACTGGGCGGCCTCGGTGCTCTTGGTGGAGGAGCGGGCGGAGCCGGTGGTCTCGGCGCCCTTGGTGGGCTCGGGGCACTTGGAGGAGGCGCAGGCGGCGCCGGGGGTGCCGGGAAGGGCGCAGCGGGTGGCATTGGCGGCTTGACTGATATACTTGGTGCGGGTGCTATTTAAGCATACCTTTGAGGGGAATGCTTCTCTTGAGGAGCCGGAACATAGATTAATTTAAGATTCGCTGTCATTCCAACGGTGTTCAAGAACCGGATGGACGGCCAACTTCATACACTTACAGTTCTCGTCCGCGAGTGAGAATTTGTTCATCGAAGTAATGCGTTGGCTATCACCACCCGGAATGTCGGGTATCCTAGCCAGACAACTAGTGCATGAAGAGTCTAAAACCCGGCAGAGGTCACGAACCCTTGTTCCTCATAACCGGTGTTTGTAGCACTTTGATATACCGAAGGAACTTAAAGCGTTCGTGTGGATTTTAAGGTCATCCAGTCTCCTAAAAAGGATTCCATTCGCAGGAAGAATTCCACTCCCCATGCATAATTGCGCAAATCGTTATAATGATTCTGGGATCGGAGAGGAATACTGCAACAAGATGACATCTTTGATAAGGATCCAGGCAGTATGCTTCAAATCCTTGTCAGTATATGTTGTCCTCACTTCCTAATTTTGCGTATGTTAGATTACACCCAAGCCGCCCAGGCGGCATCACATGCTCGGCGACGAAGGGAAATAAGAATTTGGGCCGGAAAATCAAATAAAAAGCAAGGATACAAAGCGTGTAGAGATTCACTCTCGATAGCCGCCACCTCATTCTTCAAAGTAATCCTTGATCAGGTGATATGTCCTCTCGAGAAGAGCGATGTCCTCCGGAAACTGCCTCAGTACTCCCAGCCTGGAGATGGCAAAGACGAAGCGGACAATTTGGGAAGGGTGCTTCCAGAACCATCGCCATAGCTGGTTCAGCTTTGTTTTCTCTTCTCTTGTTAAAGGGTCCTTGTGACCGAGGAATACGTTCTTCGGCGCTTGATCTCTTACCAGCCATTTGAGGTTCTCGAGAGCAAGCGACGACCCCTGCGATGAAGATACCCTTTCGTTGTCCGTGAGCTCACCCTCCCAAAAATGCACTGGAGGAAACAATTCATCCAAGGAGATGATTGTGCTGATAAGTATACTGCACAAATCTTTCTCATCGGACTCGGGAGCGCGCGGTCGTAAATCCTTCCCCGGGACGAAGTACAAGTGTTCCATGATAAGCAGGCAAATATTTGGCTTCGGGCAGTTTGGGTTGTCGAAGCGCGATCTGAAGCCGGCTGCCAGGTTGATGTCTCGGAGTTTGGCATCCAGCTTTCTTTTAGTGTTGAGGGCGACGCATTTCAGGCTTAAGAATTTCCGCAGCAACTCCACTGAAGACAGGGAGTACTTATTCTCCAGCCCCGCGTCTCGTAATTTGGCGAACAAGAACGTCCCTAGCTCATACTTGTTTGCAAAAGGCTCTTCCAGATCCTCGTCCGACCTGATGCGACTTTTGTACATTGTATGCAGCTGTTCGAGGTACAACTCTCCCACAGACACGAGGCCGCTGAGCCCGTCGAGCATCTGCCGCTCTGGGAATGAAGGTGTGCCTTTCAGTCGCTTGTATAGGATATTGTGCTCCACTTCAGACCATGCACTGTGGAGAACTGACATGACCTGGATCTCAATGAGCTCTGTACTGTCAAAGTACTTGCTTCGGCTCTCCCCCGAGAGGAGGACACGGTAGTGAGTGGCTTGGTAACCACGGAATCGATTTTCGTAGTCAGATTGAGAGGCCATTTTGCTGGTGGAATCCTTTTGCGCCGGCGTTTTTCTTCCGGTTTCGGTGTTCATGAACTCGCTCGCTTCGGTGATGTTTCCTTTGGGAGCCGGCTTGGGATGGTTGACTTGCTCTCGCACGTCGAATTTGGTGGACAGGACGGCGTCGACCTCGTCCTTGTGGTGAGGAAAGAACAAGGATATTCGCACCCCCACAAGGTCCTGGATGTCGGCTTTGATTTCCTGCTCTGACCTATACTGCTTCTCTGGATGCCGACGATAGAGCTTGTTCCGCAGGCTGCTCACCCCTTTGGCGCGGCAGGTGACAAGCGCATCATGCGCACTACTGCTCAGGAAATTCTCGCAGATGCTCTTCACATGCTCTGCTAGCCTTCCATAGTAATCGCGCTCCTGCATGTAGGTTTTCAGAAAATCTTCGATAACATCAACGGCCTCCACTGGGTCACCAGCAATTACTTGATCACCGGCCATTGCTAGTTGTCAAGAGGAAACGAAGAGAAAAAGAATGCATTTATCAGGATACCAGTAGCTGGTGGCTGAGGGATGGAAATATGGTTGATCCCAAGCGTGCAGGAATTAAATGGATTCAAGTCAGCACAAGGCTGAGGCTCGATGAGACGCAGCTTTCGGTCATCTGCCAGTTCAGGAGGTCGTAATCCAGCCACATAAACAATCGGAAGCAAGGCACACTTGTCGCCGGCCTGCGGGGCTCAGCAGGCCTGAGATGACGTTCCAGACTGATCCATCTTTGGGGGCGATCCCGGCAAAGCATTACTGGCGTGATGGGGTCTTTCGCCGATGTATTCGTTCACATGCGCCCAGAGAACAATAGCAGCGATCAGCCTTTTTTTTTTTTAATCCTCTCTCACACAGTTCTATAGGGGTTTCCGGGCCGGAACACACTCTTTGCAGTGTCAAATGATTTCGGGGAAGAATCAAGACCGCCGTGCGTCGACTTACAAGGCTGCATTCAGCTTTTGATGCCTGGCTTCGGCGCGCCCATACAGACCGGCAAGTGTGTAACATGTACTACATGGCTTGTTAGTAATCGGAACAGCCGCCAGGATGCAGAGCCCCTTGGCACCAACAACAATTACGTCCGGACAACAGCTTCAACTCCCCCTAGCCTGTTCAAACCAAGGCTGATTTCTTTTGCATTCCACTGCAGCACTAGCTGCAGGTGCACGGCCGCGTGCGGATAGCTATAGGTGATCAGGACGCCACATGGGCAAGGATACGGCAGGCAGCTGAAGCGACACGCCTTGTACGCCCCCACATCCCGTGTCGTGTCCGCCTTCCTCACACCGGACGAGGCTGACTTCAAAGGCAGCACCCAACAAGGCACACCCAGCAACGGTTACTAGACAGCGCGAAGGTCTCGAGACGACTACTTAACCCAAATTGCCACCACTCCCCACTCTCCATACAGGAGACTCGATGCACGACTACAGAGACTTCGTCGAGGCGCAGAGCCAGCGGAACCCGAGCATCCAAAATCTCGTGGCATTCCTGGCCAGGGATAGGATGGAAACGTCGTCTTGCCGGGTCGCAACCTTGGAGTTCTCGGCTCATGAAGATAAGCCAGACTTCTGCCATGTCGACGTGCGCCGCCTGGGCTCGTGGCTGGAGCTTGGGCCCAGCAAAGGAGAAAAGAAGATACAAGGTCGCATCCTCATAGTCGAAGATTTGACCAGGAGCGTCATCGAGACCTTGGGAGCATGCCTGCAGATCGACCCCCTGTTCTTCGCTTCTCACCTGCACTCTCCCTGGCCGGACATCACCGTCCAAACGCCCGACATGGCCAATCTGCCGTCCCGGCTGAAGATGGACACATATGTCAACATACACTATCACCGCACTATTGCTTTCAAGAACCCAGAGATCGCGATGCGGCAGCTTCTCCGCACGTCGAATGTGCACAGGAAAGTGGTGATCCTACCAAAAACAAAAAATGTTCTTATTGGATTGGCTCAGCACTCCTGTTCCATATTGAGGACCTCCCTACCGGACGGTTCCTGGCTATGTACTGCTACCTTAATACACTTGGTTTCCTTTGTCCATTCACTGATCTGATAGTTAGGCCTTGCATTGGTAGACCCACCGATTACTAATACGTACTACAGCGTGAAGGAACGCAAAGAAGAGGTACTTCATTTCAACCTTCAATCAACGCTGTTTCTGGGAGGATATGAAGATTTCTTGGATCCTCCGCACGAAAAAACCTGCCCCCCTGGTCCAACAAGGTCAGGGCTCCTGGATGATTTAGCGTATTACTGGAGCAGACAACGGCCGCAGTTCTTCGACTCAGCATCACCATCCCTGCTCCACCTCGCGTACTACCCGTTACGAATAGTCGCAGGGGAGTGGGTCAGCTACTTGACCGTAATGCATCACAGCATCAAGCAGTACGAGTACACTATAAGTGGCCTATCGCAACTCTTGAATGAATTGGACAGACTCAACTCTGACCTTCGCTCACTCCAGAGCTGGCGACGCAGAAGCATGTCTTCTCAGCAGAAGCTCCGTTTAGTTGCCCACTTTATCCGTCACTCAGACGGGTCTTCAGGATTTCCCGCATTATTGGACCTCGTTGCACAAGACTTCGATTCCCTGGCTCGCAGCGTGGAGGACTATGGCCAGCGCTTCGAACGTGTCCTGCCAATCGTTACGTCAATGGTCCAAATCGCAGATAGTAGGCAATCGTTTGCGGAGACCGCGAACGTGAGTCGGCTGACCTATCTGGCCCTTGTGTTCGTTCCTCTTACCTTCACAACTGGTCTTTTCAGCATGAACAACGACAAGGCGCCAGGTAGTCGGGGATTTTGGCAGTTCTTTGCCGTGGCTATCCCTGTAACTCTCCTCGTGTTTCTGGCAGCCCGTCCACCTGTCGAGCAATTTCGCAGGATGAAAGCCTCCTTCCGACAATGGAAGTTACTCAGGCTTCCAAGATATATTACGAAGAATCCGGCGAGGGCGGAAGGCCAGGTTCAGAACGAGGGGTTTCATTGGTCCACATCAGCGGGGAGCGAGCGCATTTCTTCAATCACAATGAAAGGCAGGCGAAGGAGTTGACTTTGGTTCCCTTCTTGAAGGAAACTGTACCGTAGTATGCATATAATGAGTTTACCAACGCATGTTGTTCTGCCCAGATGGACAACGTATGTCAACCGCCATGACCTCCATCACGGTCGCCTACCGCGATCGGCTTTTTGGAACCCCCGAGAGCTTGAGGGGCTCCGTAGCATCTCACTGTGGCTTGAAACTGCCTTATCCGCGTACCTTATCTCTTCCTGACTGCCCCGCGTCGTCAATACACCCACTTCCGAAACAGAAGACGCCATACTTGCAGGTTCACTGAACAGGGAGAGCGTGCTTTGCCTGCTGTTCGCGCAGCTTGAGTCCCGCCGCTTCATATCCCAGCCATCCGAGCACACAGAACTGGACCGCGAGCAGTCGGAATGCTTCCTTTGCAGATGCCTCAATAGCTTATCCTTTCTTTGAAACCCCTCGCGGAAGTATTTGCACCCTCGAGCAGGGCAGAAGTGCTTGTTCTTCTCATCCACGCATGGTTCATGTTTGCTCTGTCTATGTCGCTTCAGATCCTTCGGCCACAGGAACGCCATGCTGCACTGCTCGCACCGGTGCGGTCTACTGCTGCGGTCATTGTGGATCTTTTCGTGTTTCCTGGCGGGTGTCAGGGCTACTCTGGAGGAAGAAGAGGATGATATACTTCATTTCGCTCAGCCGGGTGAAGCTCTTGCCACAACCGTCAGCTGGGCAGGTGGCGAACCCGTTGCGAAGTTGTGGTACGGGGCTGATTTCCGCAGTGCCTACGTCGGAGTAGCAGATTAGCCAATATCAGCGCGATAGAATTCCCATTCCATGCGCCTATTACTTTACTTGACGCACCGTGGTCAGACATAGTCTTCAAGCGAAACGAATCGAGAACGACGTCAATCCCGTCGGGCTGAGCAGGTCAGCGACAACCCGCCAAGGAGAAGTCCGCCGTGCCGAAGGCTCGCTGCCTCTGCTTTCCATGACATACCTCTTCGCAGAGTTCTTGTGGTCCTGCAAACATCCATTCCATATTATCATCAGGAGGGAAAGGCCAAGCAGACGAGGGCAGCTCCATCTCGGAAGGTCCTGCGTTCTGGAACTCTGTCTCAGTAGTTTTAGCAGCATCGTCCTCCACACGTATAGGCCACGGCCACTTCGAAAAACTCCAGAGCTCCGGGTCATCCACAAAATCTTCTCCGTCGTACATGCAGGGGTCGAGAAATCCATGTTGGTGCTCGGAGCCATTGGCTGGAAACGACGATGTTGAGGGACGGTTCTCGCCAGATGCTGGGCTTTCTACCTGCACGCGATCAGTCATCGTACCAGCAGTATGCTCTGAACAGTGTCGCAGCTATGCCTTCACACCGTGGACATCATCGCTGTTGTGAGGATGTATCCAGGACAACGAAATTTCCATATCAGTGCCGCGCTGTGGTGTGTCTGCAGCCTGTGCATGCACCCACAAAATGCGCAGAGGCCGGCGGGGAAGACGCGAAGACGCTGAAAAGATCCTCCAGGCGAAACCTCTTCGGGGAAGGCTGGCGAGTGCTAACGATATGGACAAGTAATGCTCCGGTGTGTCTCGTACGGGCATGAACAGCGCAAAGCAGCGACCGGGCTATCAGCGCAGAGGCGGGGCTCCAGAGCAGAAGTAGGCTGAGAAGGATGACTTGCTCTCCTGCGGCTCCGGAGCTGACGCGGAGCCAGCGAATGCATCGCGCGCCATGCGCTCTCCGTATTCCCTGTTTTCTCGGGCGGCATTATCACGCGGGCGTCAGCCACACATGCACGAGCAGCCATCGGGGGCCACTCAACTGCGAAACCCTCCCACACTCAAGTGCGCTCGGGCTAGGAACGAAAAGAATGAGATCAATCATTGCTGGCTGGCTCTACCCAGCCGGGCGCGATCTCCTGGGCGAGCGCACTCGCCCGCGGCCACGTGCAGACAAATGCACGGATGGATGTGCAAGAGAAAACAGCAAGAATGCGGCAAGGATAGTATTCCATAGCTTGCGAGTACACCTAGGCTGCCACGATTTACATAGAGTAAGAAGGACGGTGTGCCAGGGCGGGGGTTCTGGCTCAGTGACTGGCAGCGCATACGGGGCCATGGCATGAGGGCGCCAGAAGGAAATGGAAACCACGCGCGAGCGTGCTATGGCTCGCAAGACTCTGAAGCAAGTTAGCGGAATTCTTACAACTGCAGTTTTCTGGCCAAGTGGATGACAAAGGCGAAGGAGCGATCGGTCCGGAGGCTCAGCAGTGTCGTTGGGCGACACCGCACCCGTGCCCGACCCCCAAAGCCATGCTCTCACCCCGTCGTTGCTTTCCTCACAGACCCCCTCCCCCACACTTTGCAAACCGCCAACGCCCCAACCTATTCCAGCCAGCGCGACACCCAGCTTCATTGCCCACCTCTTGCTCCGGGCATCGCCGCAGACTTCTGCCAGCTTGCCTCGCATCAGACGCCGGGGCTGGGGCGCCGCACTGCCTGTGACGCAATCGGGCCCCGACCCTCGGCTTGCCTCTCACAATCACTTGAACCAAGGCATCAAGCTGGAGGACGCTTCCTAGTAAACTCGAAAGGATTCTCGAGCTCTTCACAGTGAAGGCAACTGCATATGAGACAAGACTGCCGTCGACGAAGTGCGGCGACTTACTCTATCAGAAATCCATCCCACCTCCGCCCCACCATGTCTCGCACATCTTCAAGTCGTGACACCACCTCGGATGGGCCTCACAGTCCGCCTGACATCCAACGAATAACAGAGGGGCGTCAGATAGTCGGGATCACTGGGGAGTGGCTCACCATGGAGCCCGAACAAATGGAGCAACATGACGTCGTCCCAACTGCGGACTCCTCATTCGTACCGGCTCCACAGTCTATCCCAAACACCGACTTCGACCCCGTCAGGGGATTGGGTATGCCCAGCCAGCCCTGTTGTCCCAGTATGTGCTGACGTTCCGTGTAGCCAATCCTACCAGGGAGGAGAAGAAGATTGTCAGGAGCGCTCTCGTCCCGTTTGGCGGTAGAGTTGAGCGTGACGGGCCCATCATCCAGCAGCTGAACAGCCACTTAAGTCGTGAGAATCCGAAACTGAATGACCGTGCCTTGACAGACTTGACTGTTCTCGGCATGCGATACAGCGTCCGCAACAGGATGTTGCAGGCGCACCGAGGCCCTTTGGTGAAAGATGACTTCAGCGATTTGGGTATGCCGCGCGCCCCACCGAACCCCCCTCTTTGCTCGTAACATGCGCACGCTGGATTTCTGCCTTCCGTGCGCGTGATATCTGGATGAATGCTTACTTTGATTAGACTACGCGAGTCGCTTCTTGCCGGGCATGAGTGACTGCAGCGACACCGCAGAGTCTGAGGATGCGGCATGGCTCATCGACGGGCTCAGCAAAGCTCAACTGCTCCAACTGCTCCGTCACTACGACCGCTACGTGTCATCCAACGGCGGTCGAAGTATGTCCACTTCGACTTCGGCTGTCGATGCGAGCAGGCGCAAAACTCGAAGCCGTGACGCGTCCGTATACTCGACTCCAGAGTACCCTTTCGCACACCAGTCGCCGCGGATGGGCGAGACGGTGGGCAAAAGGGCGCATACGGTCCATGCTGATGTTGGAGGCTTCACTGCCGAACACCCTCGCCGTCAGCGCGATATACTTCCTCCGCTGAACCCGCCATATAGCCCGCGGCAAGAGCAGTTGAGGGAGAGTTCCGAGTCGACGAAGACTGTCGATGTTGATGATGATGAAGATGATGATGAACAAGAGGCGAGACCGGAAGACAAGGCTCGGCGAAGCCTTCCCGAGGCTCGTGATAACCGGGTGGCGGAGGGTGAGAGGCCATCAAATATAAGCCGGGGCCGATCGAGTGCGAGGAAGAAGAAGGGCCGCAAGGGTTCGTTCTTCGGATTATGTTGCTTCGGCCGACCAAGCAGCGTTAGTCGGAGTCCCTTCTCGTAAAGCTCCTGCCTCCTTACCCTTCTATATTGGATCTTCTTCCTTCCTTCCTTCCTTCCTTCTTCCTTCTTTCTTCCTCCTTTCTTCCTTCATTCCTTCCTTCATTATTCCTTCCTTTATTTTCCTTTTTCTACGTATAGCCCGGCGCAGCGTTCGTAGGAGTTATCCGGATACTGTCAGGACACGGCGAAGGCGAAAAAGGGTAGCTGGCCGCGTAATGACTGGCAGAAAGTTGGCGAAGTAGGGGGCAATGTTCCCATGATATTTCTCTTGCTCTTTCTGCATCTCGGGTCCATTCTCATCAAGTTGTGCGGCGTTCGTATTCGTTTTAGTCTTCTGGTGCTGGGCGAGCTTTGGTCTTTACGGGTCGTGATTCTTTCCCCCAGCAATGTAGCAAAGGCAATGGTCGGACAGGTTACTTTTATGCAACTGAGGACCATGGCCTATATTAGTCGAGACACACATGACCAGCTGCAGAGGGCAATAGCATGACGCCAGTTGTAAGAAGGGCTAGCTGGCTTGGACTGTGCCTCCTGCGCAGAGAAGCATTGCGGACTCGAGAGGGGGCCGCCCACGCGTGATTCGCTGAACGCATAAACGGCCTGCTGCATGGCGCCCCCCCTTAACGAATGCGTGATGTCGACATCAGAGCCGAGCCCCGGTATTCGTCCCCGTGTCCAAATGGACGGGTTACGACGCGCCTGAGTCGACACAGGCAGTGAGATTTCGTCGCGGGGAAGTGAGAAATGGCCGAAGGCAATGCGGCCGGGTTGGTGCCCGCTCAGCCGTGCGAGCGAGGAGGGCTCTCTTTATCTTAGACTGTGCTGCGTCAAAGCGCCATGCCCCGCATCCCAAAGCACGCAATTAAGCTCGAAACTTCCGATGTAACTGATTGCTCCTGGTAGCTGCAGCTACGCGAGGCTTTCAGACAATGCTTTCAGCTACGCAGCCACGGTTGCATCCTTGCGTCACCCTACCACGAAAGCGTCCAGATACGCGCTCCAGCTATCGTTCTACAGCCTCTCCATTCTAGCGCCGCTCTCAATGAAAGCACTCCATGTGGAACACGGATACCTGTGTGATACTGGAACACAACTAAAACTTAGCTGCTTGGCTTTTCTGCGCTGTTGAGGCCGCCGTGTATGTATCTCGGCCCAACTGAGCCCAATCCTCCTACCTGTCGCCCTCTCATTAGATGCCTCGCTTTCAGGAGCACAGTAGGGACCATTATGATAGCACTGACCGGTCAGGAAAAAATTTTAATCCACCCGTCAAGGACGGCATCGTAAGTCGGCCAGCGCGAGGCGGCCTATGTTCACCACACACGGACAAACAGCCTTCTCGCCGTCCAACTCATTGTTGGTTTGTGAATAATCAGAAAGGGCTAGCTCCTCCTGGCTCAGTGAGGAGTGAGACTTCATGTATGCACTGGCCAACCAGAAGGTGGTCTTTGGCTGCGGTGTGAGTGCTGCGCAAGCCCAACGGTGACTGGCATTACTTCTACACTACATACTCCGCGCAATAATGTACCCTCTTAAACCCCTAGTGCGATTGGTAGTGCTACACCTCTGGCCATCTAAGTGAACTGATCATTTGTGCTCCCTTTCTACGTAAGCAGCCTATTGCGTCTTTACATTGAGGGTAAGGCTCATCAGTAGCCGTCCATTGTACATTTCCCCCTCGACTTGATGTGTTGGAACCACGTAGCTGTACCCATCCTTGGTTGTAAAACGCGATCGCAGCAGCCCCACAATTCCTCTAGCGGGTTTATACTTGATGAATCACAAGTAGTTGCCTGATATTACTTATCAGTCACCCTGGGGAAAGCCAAGCTAGTTAGTCTGTGCGATGTCAAACATGTTCTGCCTGATCTTCCGAGTACGATGCATCAACAAGACTGGGGGGCTCTAACGCGAAACCGAGGGGAACCCAGCATCTCCCGTGCTTTTCTGAGTAGTGATGTACTCTTTCCGAATACTACCATTGAATGAGATATGCACTACTTAGAGCTTTGTAGCTCTTTACTCATAGGCCGAACTGTCCTGCGACTATTCACAGTGATGCAGGTATTCTTCCGTTTGTGCCTTCAGTACTCCTTTCCAATGTAGTACGACTGAGCCCAGGGTTTCCCCTCCTTTACTGCATCATTGATACACTGTCAGATTCCGCCTGTACTCAAAGCGCACTGGACACGAACCCTTCACTCGCATAATACCGTGGCCCACAGTTGGCTGTAATCCATTGCTGAAGTGGTATACATCCTGAACGTAACAAGCCATTAATCTGTGCACACTCTACGGATTTTTCTCTTGTGTAGTGGTTTGGCAACCGGAGTTGCAACGGCAGGATGTCAAGTGCGAGTTCCAGTGCATAACTATGACGGCTTAGGAGGATCTTCAAGATATCATAGGCCCGGAAGTGATATGTGAATGCATTGACGTAGCTAGCATATGAGTAACACGAATGAACCGTGAGAAGACCTGCCTACCTTACCGCCATTGGCAGCAGCGTGGCTCGAAATGTGTTTGACGTTCATCGTGGAGCGTTAGGCAACTTGGTGTTCGTGTCCACGATGCCCAATCCATGGTAGTTTCCCATATTCTGCAGCGCAAATTGTTGGCAGGCTATATTCACAATATAGTGAAATACGCAAACAAGATATTAAATTGTTCATCTGAATATGACTAGTAGGAACTATCCAAAAAAAAAAAAGAGTAATCACATCTTTATGGCTACCTCAACTTCCTTTGAATGACCTTGCTACGGGGTAGCTATTGCGCACGCTCAGACAGATGTTAGCGTGTTTTGAGGGGCAGTTTGTTTTCCTGGTAGAGAAAGAGTGCAATACTTGCATGAGGAGGGTGCCAGAAGTATTGCGACCGCGAGTCGCTGCGGTCATCTCCTAAATACGCGCGGGGTGCAAGTTCAGTCTGTGGTTGCTCGAACCCATTTCTATCAAAAGCTTGAGCACCGCCACAGGGTGCAGATGATACTGTCTCAGAGACTGGCGGTGGGACAGAGTTGGCTTCCGATCAATTCCGCAGCACTGCCATTCCAAAGCAAAATGATCGAATTTGGCTTGGCAGTGGCAGTGGCGCGAGAACTTTACTAGCTTACGTTTCTCAGTAGGGCTGCGGACCGCTGCCGAGAGAGCGGGAAAGGCTGGGATAATCCTTGTTAGACTCAGTTCTCATCCTTTAGAACAGTAGGTGGGTGAATTTGAGTCAAAGGTAAGGATAGTACCATATATCCTCTACATACAAATGTGTAAGTGAGACGCATACCGGGGAGCTTGGTTATTCCACGTCTAATCACCTCTCATCGGACAACTTTGGAACTATTGTAATTACTGCGCCGTCCACAGCTTTCCTCCGCCTCTGGCTCTTTCCACAATTTCCGTGAGCGATCGCGTAGCGCATTGTTTTGTTATCTTTCCTCAAAGGGCTCAATAAGTGGGCACTGAATGGAGCATCAGATTGTTGTGGTCCCGACCCATGACGTCGACTACCCGCCCAGACATTGGCAGCCAAGACAGTTATGGCATGACCGATTTCCAGCTGCTTGATGCTTGCATTCACCAGAGGGGCCGTGGCACACTGCCAAGAATTGCGCAGCCACGCACCTTGCTGCGGACTGAATACGCCGTCGAAACCATATTTGGCAACGCGATCTACGACACCTCGCACTTGGCACTCTTGAATCACTCCACTCACAGCAATCGAGGTTTGCTGAACAAGATAAGGAACTGTAGGGTAGGATAGCTATGATTGGACAAATGCAGATCTTGTCACGAATGGCACTGACGCTGGCACCGCCTCTGCCCTTGTTATGATCAGTGCCTTATCGATCCACGTGGACCCCGCTATTGGTCTACTGTGTAGACCCCGTAACTCAGTCCAAGGGAACTTCAAGGTACTTCGCTGTTGATGGCGCAAATATCCTGAGAGTTCAGGTATGAATCAACACAGCCAACTGATAGGCATGTGAAGTGCGCTGTGCAGCCCTCGCAGCAACGCCATGTATCCAAGTTTTATCATTTCTTTAGAAACGCGCGAACCACCCCTTTTAAACAGATCCGCCGGCAGTATTACGCGTCCCAAAAATTCAAACTTCATTGTTTTGCGCAATACTTCCCCCCATTTCCAAAGTCAAAGTGGAGCGAAGCTGGCATCCAGCCACTCAAGACTTCTCTTGTTATCTCAGCTAACCACTATTGCCTTCCACCATGACGCCCCCGACGCGTCACCTGGAAGTACCAGGCCAACATCAGAATTTCCAGCAAGATTATCAACCGATGAAGAAGGAAGCTCCGGAAGAGAGATACCATATCTTTACATATCGCCAGAAGTTTCTGTAGGTTTGAGCCTCCCTAGCGGGCTCAAAATACCGACTATTTGGTACTGATGGCCAGGTAGCATCGTTATCCTTGTATCATGCGCCGCAACCTTCTCCCCACTCGCAAGCAACATATATTTCCCGGCATTGGAGCTAATCTCCAAAGAAATGGACGCATCGACGGAGGAGACTGCGCTCACAATAACGGTATATATGTAAGTGTGCAAATAGTAAACTGGCGCAAGGTGGATCAAAAGACAATACTGGTGGCTTGGGGGCAACCGCTGCTACTTGCTTGTTCTTCAACATGGAAATAAGCTGATGACGTTCTCCGGTCAGGATTGCACAAGGGCTCGCACCATCTATATGGGGCCCGATCGCCGACTGCGTGGGCCGTCGTCAAGTCCTCGTCTGGACTCTTCTGGTACGTCCAATCATCTGACTAAAATCATCCTCTATTCTTTAAATAAGTCCACCACTAACTGTTGCCTCACCAGCTGTTTCTCCTTTCCAATATCGGCCTAGCCCTCTCCCCCTCCATTCCCGTCCTCGCGACTCTCCGCTTCTTCCAAGCCGCTGGCTGCTCCTCCACCATCTCTATCGGTGCCGGCGTCATTGCTGACATCGCCCCCGCATCCGAGCGTGGTGGCTTCACTGGCACTTTTGCCGGTGTACGTCAAGTGTCCGTTGCTATTGGTCCCGTGATTGGCGGAATCATAGCCGGGACGCTCGGGTTCCGGGCGGTGTTCTGGTTCCTCGTGATATGCGCTGGGATTGTCGTAGGGCTGGTGGCAGTGTTCCTGCCGGAGACGCTAAGGTGTATCGCAGGTGATGGCAGTTTCGTCTTGCGAGGATTGAAGTATGCGCCGTTGTGGCAGCCGGCGGCGCCCTGGCGGATTGTTCCAGGGCAGCAGAGAAAGAGGAGGAGGACGAATAGTCTGCAGAGGACGGGAGGTATCAGGCGAACCAGGGAGATGGTGGACAGTGCGGCATCGAGCAGGAGAAACTCCGGGGACTTCCTTGTGCGGTATAATGAAGCCGGCGACGTGGAGATGATGCCTGCTCCATACATGGGGAGCAGCCGGCGCGGCTCTGACAGCGACTCGTCTGAGCGAACGCTGCAGGTCCAGGTGCACGCTGCGCCGGAGAAACAACAGCCTGAGGGGCCCAAAAGGATCACCTGGAAGATCTTCTTTGAACCCGCCAAATTTTTACTGGAAAAAGACGTCGCATGCACACTATTCTTCGGTGCTATCGTCTATAGCGTCTTCTCAATGGTAACTTCGAGCACCACCTTCCTGCTGGCTAACTACTATGGCTTGGACACTCTCCAGTGAGTCGCATGCCCACAACCCATTGTCTTAACCACAAGCTCACCAAGATCCTCGCAGAATTGGCCTCGCCTTCCTCCCAAACGGCATCGGCTGCGCCATTGGCTCTTACATCTCCGGCATAATGCTCGACCGGGACTTCCGCCTTGCATCTCTCACTTACCTCTACCCCTCCGCCACCGACACGACGCCCCGAACCGACTCTAACGGAGATCCTCTGACGCTCTCCGCCCTCAAGCAGAAAGCCCAGCTTCCGCTGTCCTTCCCCCTCGAGCGCGCCCGGCTCTCCCAGATGCCGCTCTACACCACCATCTTCGTCTTCAGCAACGTCCTGTACGGCTTTTCCTTCTCCTCTGCCGCCAAGACCAGCCCCTCTCCTCCCTCGCCTGCCGGCCAGAAGCAATTATCTCCCTCCCACCTCGCCGTCCCGCTGCTCGCCCAGTTCGCCATCGGTTTGTCTGCTACGGCCGTGCTCAACGTCAACAACACCCTCACCGTCGACCTGTACCCGGGTAAGGGTGCGGCCGCGACAGCCGTCAACAACCTTGCGCGTTGCCTGGTCGGTGCCATCGGAGTGGCCGTGACAGAGTTGGCATTGGAGCGGGCAGCGCCGGCGGTCGTGTTCGGCGCGCTGGCGGGCGTGGTCGTGGTGTGCGCGCCGGCAGTAGTGGTAGAATGGGTTTGGGGGATGACGTGGAGGGGGGAGAGAGCAAATAAAATGGCAAGGAAGGAAGACGACGCGATGAGGAGGGGTTTGAGGGACGGAAGAGGTTGAGAGAAGGCGTATTCTGCGACTGAGTAAATGGCTGCTGCAACTCCTGCCGCGCGGAATGACTTTGTCTTCGTCACGCAGTGTCTTAGCAACACTGCAGTCGGCTCTGCATCGTTCCTAGCAGCGGAAGCGGTTACCCGGATGTGCACGTCTTGGATATTTCGTGACATTTGCTATGGCATTTGCTGCCACAAACCGAAGAACGGTCTGCAACCATTCCGCGGAGTAGGAGTAGCCCAGAGTCTATTGACCGGAGACGAAACAGCCGCAAATCCTAGAACTTGATTTGTAGAAGCGCTATGATGGGGTTGGAACGATAGATTGGCTCATGATTAAACAGTTACGAGGACTAACTAGAATGGGAAACGAATGAAACTCGACAAAATGACCACAAAGCCACATGCCTTCTTGACAGCGAAAAATCGAGGGTATACGAAGACGTTAGGGAAAAGGTCGGGTAATGCACCCGAAGACACACAATGAATGGACTTACAAGTGTTAAGGCGAGACATGTACCAAGATGCTTTCTATCGTCAGCACGCGACCAGTCGCGTACTCTCAAAGTTCTGTAGCCGTGACGAACCTCTCCGCGCTCGGTCTCTGTGCATCTTCCTTGGCTTCATCACTTCCCTCAGCCAGTTTTTCCGAGTCTTTGGGTTCCTTGTCGTCTACCCTCTTCTCCTCCGTGCCCTCCTCGGTCACCATATCCACCTTCCTGTTATCGTCATCAGACTTTTCCTTCTCATCATCGTGCGTCTTGTCCATAGAGTCTCCAGCTATGCTGCCGTCCTTCATGCTCTCCCTCACACTGTCCTGAAAACTCATCAGAGTAACGGTGCTGGGATTGGGTTTGTGGTTGCCAATATTAAGCTTGAACGGATATGCGATACCATCTCTGGTAGGCCGAACAGTGGTATTATTTGAAGGAGGGATGATAGTCGGCGGCGCTCCTTCAGCAGCGTGCTCGGAGATCACCACAGTAGGTTCTCCAACTCTAGGACTTGGGAGAGGCGACGCTGCGGCCGATGTTGCTGTTGTTTTGACACTGGCGACGTCTTCTGGAGCGCGTGTGGAGATGGTGGCGGTGACGGAAGCGGCACTTGTCCTTGCCTTGGAGATTGAGAACGGTACGGCCAAGAGTCCATCGGGTTGGTCAGGGGAGGCGTGAGCGTCTCGGGTGAGAGTGGGGGAAGGGGGGACAGAGGAATCGGCCTGTCCTTCGTCGGTGATCGTGCGGCGTCGAGAACGAGAGCGACGGGAGGTGAGCGAACGTTTGCTTTTCTTCTTGCTGCTGGTGCTCAGTGAACGAGCTCGTCGTGACTTTGTTTCACTCTCGGCCGAACCTGGTTTGACACCACCCTCGGCATCCTCCTGAACCGTATCTGCCTGAGTCTCTCGCTTGATCGTCATTTGATCGTGCTTACTACCCCACCCGCTCCACATTGCGAGACCCCAACTCTTGGCCATCTTGGCCTTCGGCATATCCTTATCCTTCAATCGCCGTCCTGCCAATGCTGTCGGAGGCGGCGTTTCGCCCTCGAATACCTCGTATCCGTGTGAAAGTTCCTCAATCCTCTTCTTCTGTACAGAACGCTTTTCCTTCTCGTACTTCTTGGCCCATTTCTGTTGGATGTTCATCCACTTCCTCACAGGCCCTTCTTTGATCACACCTATCTCAGAAGGAGCGAGGGTGAGAGCTTCCAGCTCCGATGGGGGCTCAAGGGGCCTGATAGCACCATGCCGGTTGATTCTTTGACGTATCATGTGATCAGCGAAAGGCGGAATGCCATCCCCGGCACGTCCGACTGAGTCATTCTTCTTTGCCTCACTTGAAGCCTCGGGAGCCTGCGTGGCGTCATGCGCTTGGTCCTTGGCCTGTTGCAGAGTATCGGCGGAGCTGTTGACGGCCGATGTATCGTTTCCTGACTCGGACGAACTGCTAACGTGAGAAACCGCATCATCATCCAGAATGTCAATTGGTTTGTCTTGAGCTTTTGCCAGAGCCCACGCGCTAAATTGTGCAACCGCCCGATACATAAGCTTGGCCGGGCGAGTGAAGCTCAGTGTGTGAGTGACATGGCAAAGATCATCCCACACTTCGAGTTTCACATTGGTCGGAGGATGCTTTCGAGCTTGTTCCCGCACCTTCTCTTGCTCTTCGGGCGTCATCTTGGACAGATTCGGGAGGTAACTCATTGGTGAAGCAGCCTTATGTGCGAGATAGATTTGCTCGTCACGGAGCAGTTCCCCTCCACCAACCTGGATAAGAAGGGGAGGCAGACCACCTAACGTCGGTTGCAGGACTGGAGATACAAGAGGATGGACAAGAAGCCCGTTAGTGGCGTACAACTGGATTTGATCTTTGATAGTAATCAATTTTCCATCTATCATGATGGAAAGCTCCGGAGGAGGCGGCAGCATAGACTTTGGTCCAGTTCCGGATGATTGGGGCCTTTCTCTTTCCCCGCCGTTAGGGGGGTTCTCAACCGAGTAGCCACGTGCACGTTCCTTCTTCTCTTCCTTAGATTGAGGCCGAGTAGCTTCCACAATGTCCTTGTGTTTGCCGGATTTCGCGCGCAACTCGTTAGACGCTTCAATAATGGCATTCATGTCGTCGTCGTTCGGAGGTGGCCAAGAGACGGAAGGCTTGTGGACGAAGCCATGTGCTGGGATATAATCCATCTTGCCATCGCCAGAAAGGCTGGGAAAGGAGTGAGTCAAGTCCACCCAAGGTGACAGTAGGACGCCTCCTGCAGGTAAGGGAATTCCTTGGTCGCGCAGCGTACATAGCATGGACAGCGTCATGCCGCCACCAGCAGAGTCACCAGCAACAATGATGGTCGACGGATCATGCTTCTCCAACAGGTGAAGATACGCAGCGATTGCGTCCTGGAGGCCACAAGGGAACGGGAATTGTGGCGCAAGACGGTAGCGCGGAGCGAAAACGCGGGCCTTGAGCTTCCGGGCATGACGCTGCATCTGATAGCGATGCTCATCAACACTTCCAAAATAGTAGGCGCCACCGTGGATGTAGAGCATTATGCGCGAGCCCAGCTCGTCCTTGTTCTCCTTGCGTTCATTGTAGTCCTTCCGCATCTCGATCCACTCGGCTTTGAGTTCAGCGTTGTCGCGCCGCCACTGCCACCATGTCTTTCCGCCCACGAGATCGATTCCATCAGGACCCAATTGTGCTTGGAGGAGGTCGGCTGCCCTCGCGAGGTTATCCGATGAAATGGTCACATCGTCGGTCCTGACCCAGGTTGGCACGGGAACCCATTGCTGCGTGAACGCCTGAACCTCCTCTACAGTGTGCTCGGCAGCATAGTGGAGGAATTCGCGGACGAGTTGTAGCCCCTCGTGGTAGCCCAGGTGTGCTGTCGGCTTTCCGTGCAGCGGCTTGCGATTGAGGTACTGCGACGAGCGTGTCAGAATCGGCAGCCCCGGAAAGGGGGCGCGGGCGACATACGTGGGAGAAGTAGGTCTGGATGACAGTAGGCGTCACCGCGGCGCCAACAGTGATGGTGTTGAGGACCATGGCTCTCACTTGGGATCCACAGACTGCCGCTTCGGGCAGGGTTCGGGCGCAGGTCTCGGGAAGGTCAGACGCGGAGCATTCTGGGGACGAAAAGGCAGGAAGCACAGCAGTGGGTGGGTGGGCGAGGAGGGGCGCGGAGCGAAGGGAGTGACCGGAAAGGGGTTGTCGGCTGGGGTTGGACGGGTGTAGATTTGGATGGGCGAGGGCGGCGCACAAAACGAGGGTCCAAGCAGTGCAACAGCTTGAGCCGCCTGCTGCTTGCAGGGGTACGTCATGATGGGCCGGCCGCTAGCCCGCTGCGAGCCCATCATTTTTCACGCTCCACCGGCTCGCCTCTGACTCTGCTGGCGACGACCCCTCCACCGCGCCCTTTTGCTTTCTTCTCGCTCTTCCCCATACCCTCGCACGCGCGCACGCATGTCGAACCAGAACCCCACGCGTGAGTCGTCCCGACCGCTCCTCCTCCTGCCAGCGCCGCACGTCTGACGCCCGTCGCAGCCGAGTTCAAGACCGAGCGCTTCGGCCATGGCATCTGGTTCGCCCTGCAGGCCTGGCCCGCTCTGACCGTCGCCATCCAGAGCCAGTTCGGCGGCCCCGACGGGGCTGACAAGCGCGACTGGTTGGCCGGCGCCATTGTCGACATCTTTGAAAACGACCCCGAGACCGACCAGCTTGACGTCGAGGCCGTGCTACTGCAGGTCATGGAGGACGAGTTCGAAGTCCGCCTCGAGGACGACAGCGAAGTGCTGGTGGCGGCCACTATTGTCAAGATCAAGAACGAAATCGACCAGAACATCTTCGAGACGGTCGACGCCATGGAGCGCCGGTGGCGCCAGCGCCGTGGCAAGGGCCCTAACCTGGGCAACGTGCAGATTGTCCAGGAGGGCACCCTGGACGGAGACGATGACGACGACGATGATGATGATGTCGACGACGACGAGGATGAGGACACGGACATGGGAGAGGCGCCGCAGCTTGTGGCTGCGCAGCCTAAGGAGAAGGTGGAGCCCGAGGTGGACGAAGACGGCTTCACAAAGGTGGTGGGCAAGAAGAGGCGCTGAGGCACCCTCATCATCTTTGCAGCATGGCATGGCGTTGAAGGAGTACATAGGAAAGGCCCGCTCTGTTCTGAGCATATAGACTGCATAATTTGATAGAGCGCAGCATTGCGCACCCCTCACATCACTGCATGCATTTCTTGGCACCGAAATTGCACGGCAGCAGTTGCTGTTTGCGGCAGAGCGGCGGGAACAGCCGCAGGCCCAAGCAACAGCAAGCCCGACAGTCTCTCTGCTGCTCCACCTCAGCGCCCGCGCGTCAGGGACGAGCACCCACCGCCTGACATCCACTGTGCTCCAGCCCGACCGAGCCCGCTCCATCACTACCGTACCACCAGCCGCGCACTACCTCAAGCCACACCCCGCACTGCAGGCTGCGCGCTTCCCCGCCCCAGCCCGCCATGGACATCGCGTACGACCATATCCAGGAGGAAACCTTCCCGGACGACGATGGCCGCGACAAGAAGAACGCCCAGTCCGGCGACGCGTCGAAGGAGCCCGCCAAAGACTTCAATACCGAGGTCCAGGAGGCGTACAAGGCCATCAGCAACAGCCCCTGGGCCGCCCGCATCGGCGGCCTGTGGGGCACGGTGAAGAAGCAGGCACGCTCCCCAGCACGCCCACAGCACCGCTCGCGGAATAAAAAGTACTAATTGCGCCGGCTACAGGGCGAGACGTACTACGAGACAGCCCGTCAGCAGTCGACACCCGCCCTCGAGCAGGCCAGCAAGGGCCTGACCGACCTCCGTACCACCGTACTCTCCCACACGCGCAACATCTCCAGCTCGCTGCCGCAGATCCCCGCCGACGATGCCGCCTCCAGCAGCGACACCCAGAAGACCACAATCACCGATAAGGATGGCAACACTATCGAGGTCAATGCCCCCGTCAATCCCGCCCACCCTCCCGCCGACAACGTGGAGCGTGCCGAGTCGCTGCCGGCAGACATTGTCAAGGAGGCCGAGGGCATGCTGTCGCGGCTGCGCCTCGTGGGCGCCGAGCGGTTGAAAGACATCCAGAAGGCTGAGGACGCCGCCAATGAGGCGTTGCTGCGCTTTGGGTCCAATATCCGGAATTTCCTGCGCGAGGCGGTGACAATTACCGGTCCGGACGATGCGGATGCGCCCGCCGGCTCGTCCACCAAGGTGCTTTTCGAGAGCAAGGATGCCGATGGCAAGCGTGTCATCCACACCACCCGCTTCGACGCTCAACTGCACGCCATTCACTCTGCTACCGAAGGCTTCTTGAAGGACCCGGAGAGTCCCGAGTGGGACGGCTGGACCAAGGAGTTTGACATTGACAAGAAGACTGCCGATATTTCGAAGGATTTGGAGAAGTATCCTGAGCTGAGGAGATCCATGGAGGCGCTCGTGCCGGAAAAGGTCGAGTACAAGCCGTTCTGGACCCGCTATTACTTCCTCAGGCATGTGATTGAGAGTGAGGAACAGCGTAGGAGGGAGATGCTGAAGGGTAAGCTCCAAAACCTATGTACAATTATTCCTATAGATTCATCCAACGCTAACTACGCAAAAGCTTCCGCCTCCGGCGCTGATCAGGAGGAAGTTGGCTGGGATGACGACTCAGAAGACGATGACGCCGACCGATCCTCCTCAAAGACCTCCACCCCCAACCCTCTTGCCACTTCACAAGGCACCCTTAAGCCCACAGACCCCGCCGCAAAGGCCATCTCCGCCACCGAAACCAAAGACGCGCAGTCGAAACTTCGCCCCAGCGACGAGCGCTCGCAGGCCGACAGCGACGCCAGCTACGACCTCGTCAGTGGCGCAACCAGCAAGACTCCGGGCAGCCCGAAGGAGGTGGAAGCGAAGAAGGCTGGAGGAACTACGGCAAACACCGCGGATGACAGCGATGAAGACTGGGAGTGACTGGACGAAATTCTGGCGTTCCGTGCGCATGGATTGATTGGTTGCTGACTAACCGGTTTTGTGCGTTCCGCGAGTTCTTCATTGCTCATCTCTTTGCAGCCCGGGCGGGTCGGTCGATCAACGGACTGCCCTAATTATTCGGTCTCTCATGGCGGCGTTATGACTTTTCTTCCTACATATGGGCGGGTTTACTATGCTTTTAGGTGCAAATCATGTTCTTTCTTCGGCGGAAGATATGTCCTCGCCATACGGCTTCTACTGCAATTTGGGGATAAATTGAATGAATGATTCCCTTGCATACATGTTCCAGCGGTGTTTGGTGGATTGTGGCAGAGAACGAGGCGGTTAATGGCGTTTGGTATGTGAAATAAAGTTTGGTGGCCTTATGAAAAGGCCCCATTAAGAGGACACGGACCCAGAGGACGGGCTGTCGGGAGAGCAAGATGCAGCCTCCGGAAAGATTGGCGGGTACTGCGAACGTGGACATGTTTGGACAAGAGGTACCGGAAGATGCGGCCCTGCACTGGTTTAATCAACATCGCGTGCGTCAATTCAAAATATCGGACTGGTTCCGCCGTTAGGGTATCTGTCTATCTATATGTGTGTCAACGAGCCAGTAAACGTTTTTCTATGTAATGGTAACTTCTTCATCGTTTCATGTCTCTGTTTCGGCGGTAGGCAAGAAAATAATAATAGCACCACTGCCATGCTGGAATGCTTCGACCACCAGCCTTTGTGTAGCTTAGCACAAATCATGCTTTCTATGTGATCGATCACTTGTCGTCAAGCAGCCCATTACGTCTGCATATCTCGTTTCCATGGTCACCATCACACGCTCGTGCCATTTGCAATCTCACGCTATCCCACTCTCCGCCTCTCGCCCACCCCAGTCGTCGCCTTCCGAAGCAACGGACTCGGCTGCGCACTGGTCTCTCTACTCTGCACCGGTACGTCCCTATGAGGCGGTGGCGGACTAGTCAGATGTGTCGAGTAACCGCGGAGCGGACTGCTGCTGCCCACCACTCCTCCCCTGGTCGATCCGGCACGCTCGTGGGACGCAGAACTCGACGGCGAGCGAGGTGAGGACCCGCGATAGTACCTCGGGTCCGAGTCGTAGTAATTGCCGTCTTGAATTTGGGCGTACGGAGACCCCTGCCTTGACCCTCTTTCCTCTTCCCCTTCGTACCCATATTCGAACGACTCACCGTGCTGGTGCATCTCCCTCTCGAGATACTCCTCACCGCGCCGCTTGATGGGGCTTTCGTCGTATGGGTCGAATCCGACACGCCTAATGGCGTCACGACGCACGCGGCGGCGGAGCTCTGCATCGGAGCCCGCGCCGACGGTGGATGCAGATTCGGAGAGGAAGAAGGTGAGGAGTTCGTCAGGGATGGAGAGATGGGACGATTGCTGGAATTGCTGCAGGGCAGTGAGGCGGACAAGCATCTCGAGGAGGGAGAGGGAGGTGCGAATGGGCGGAAGGCCAGTCGACGGCTGGAATGGCGAGTAAGTAGGCCCGGACGAAGGGTGAGATAGGCGTGTTTGGAGGACGGTTCCCGGAGCTGGAGAGGAGGATATTTTGTCAGGGCCCGGAGAGGGAGTGCGGAGGTTGAGATGTGAGAGCCCAGTGGCTAAATGAGAGTCGAGTGAGCTAGAGCGGCCGCCAGCGGGAGAGGAAGAGAGCGACGGGGGTGGAATTTGTGTGTCTTCGGTAACTTCCTCTTCGTCTTCGGAATCAGACTCTTCAGCGTAGACCTCGAAAGCTATCCACTCAGGATCGAGGTTTGGAGGAAGTCTCCATGGCTGTGGTACTTCGTTATCGAGCTCGGCTTCTTCCTGTCGTGTGGGCTCGGGACCGCGCGAAGATTCGCGGAGCAGCTGGGCATCTATCTCGGTTTGCTCGTCCTCTTTAGTTGCGTTTGCAGCAACGGCCTCTTCTTGAGCTGGCTGAGGCCCATCATCATACTCTTCGTACAATTGTTCAGTTGTTTGGCGCTCCATCATCCGGCGGGGAGGTACTGCGTTGACGTCGCGCTTGAGAAGGAGGATGGGACTGTTTGTTTCGCCGTCTGTTCCAATGTTCAGGATCTTCCCAGTGTCTGCGTAGAAAATTTTCGATATTTCGTGGATAGGCACAACCTCTCGGATGCCTGCCCTGGCAACATCCTCGAACGGGCCTGGCTGGAGTTCACCTTCCTCAAAGGTGTGTACGCGGTCGTCATCCAAGTCTTCAATGATTAGGAGCTGATAGGCGAATTCGTAGGATTTGCCCTCAAGAGCGCGGATGCTCCCGTTGGCGTGCGAGGTGGTTGACTGGCTCGAAGAAGGAAAGTCCCAGATGCAATCCAGTGGGACTCTCATCAGCTTTACGCGAGCCTTGTGCATGACCTCCTTCCAGGTCGTTTCTCTGATACCCTCTTCATCCTGCGGGCGGATGTGACCACCAAAGAGCATGTACATGGAGAGGGTGAAAGCGGGGCCAATTTGCTGCGAACCGGCAGGATTCATGGAATACTGCGTGTCCCCGGCAGTGAGAAAAGTGCTGGCCTGAAGAAGTCTAGAAGGGGAAACGGAAGAGGGTAGTGAGCTGGAGAGGCTCGCCCCTGATGTTGTGATAGCTAAGTTGATGAGCGGGACTGCATCTTCAATACGAGCGAGGAGCTTCTTGATGTCGGAGATGATGGCCTTCACCTCCAGCTGGTTCTCGACCTTCGGCTTGGCACGCGAGCTTCCTCGTCTTTGTAGTTCCTCTTCGCCCGCGGCCTTGGCCAAGCGGACGCCGAGGGACTGGATGTCCCAGCGGAGAGCCTTTGTCAGCGTAACAGCGGACTCCAGAGAAGTGTTGCCGCGGGCCGAGATGAGCTCAATCATATCGATAGCCGGAGAAATGATCTGCATGGGGTGAGTGATGCGCGTTCGCCAATATGCAGGCGAGTGCGGACCTTGATTTTGCTCTCCAACCTCAACTGTAGTGCTGCAAGTTCCTGCTTCTCGGCACTGTCGTCCACTGACTACACGGATTAGCGGTTGGTAAGACGAGCGTGGGCAAAGAGCACACCCTGATGAGGCGGGAGCATTGCTTCATAGCATAGCTGCTGGTGATGACTATGCCGGACCTGATGGCATAGTTCATCGCCTGCTGCGTAACCTGGGAGGGGTCAGTATTGCGGCATGGTCAACACTAGCAGACCGGGCCGGGTAGACATCGGCAGAAGCTCCACAACAAGATACCTACCTTCGACAGCAGGAGGTCCATGGCGGGCAGTAATGAGGAAGCAGCGGGAGATCAGGCGCAGGCGCAGAGGCACCGACAAACGAACGGCGGCGGAGTCTTCGAGAATCGGGTAACAATGGATGGGCGGCAGCGGCAACCGCCCGGCGAGAGGCCACTCAGATGGCAGGCGGGCACAAAGCAGGGACTTCGGGGTTCGAGAGAGAGCTCAGCCCTGCGGATGCGCGTCATTGGTGCCCGGCGCCGTGGCGGGTGGATGGGAGAGCGACGGCAGCGCCCAAGCAGGTTAGGCGGCGCCTGAGTCACCAGCGGGCGGTGGCGGCCTGTGCACACCACGGCCCGCCAATTTGTGCCCCGCCACGAAATGGCAGCCCAAAGCCCTTTGCTGCTGCTCACCTCAACTCTTGCCATCCAGCCGCAACGCCCCCCTGCCTCCCGACTGCGCGGCTGCCTATAAAGCGCCCCGCCTGCTCTGCCGCTGCTCCTCCGCACAGCACCGTTTTCCCCCGACCGCGACCGCTTCTCATCGCGCGCCCCGCACACCGCGTCAAAATGGCTGACCTCAACTCGTGGGAGGACGACAAGGATGCCCAGGACGAGAGCCTCGCCCAGCAGGCCCAGCAGCAGATGAATCTCAATGCCGGCCGCGCCAACACCTTCCAGCCCGGCGCTGCTACCTTCACCCCCGGCGCGGCGACATTCACCCCGGGCCAGCCCTTCCAGCAGTACGGCGGCGGTTACAACCAATACGGCCAGTACTACGGTGGCGGCTTCCCCCAGTATGGCCAGCAGCAGCAGCAGTACGGCCAGTATGGCTACGCCCAGCAGGGCTACGGCTATGGCCAGCAGCAAGGCTATGGCGGATACCCCCAGCAGAACTTCCAGCAACAGCAGCAGCAGCAGCAGCAGCAGCAACCGCGCCAGACCCCCAAGATTGCCAAGCGTGGCGACGACCTGCAGGCAGCAGCCCCCGCGAAGCCCGCCGCAGCCCCCGCTCCCGCTGCTGGCTCTCCCAAGGCAGCTCCTAAGACGCTCTCCATCGGCGGAGACGGCAGCACTAAGGTCGAGTCCGCTGGCGGCACCAAGGTCCTGAGCATCGGCGGCGATTCCCCCAAGGTCGAGAAGGCGGGCGCCACCAAGGTGCTTAGCATTGGTGGCTCCGCTCCCGCTTCGGCCGCAAAGGACGCCGCCAACAAGGACCAGGGCGCTCCCGAGGCGGGCAAGAAGGTTACCGCCGCCAAGGCTATTGAGAAGACTGGCGAGTCTGCCGGCCCGGCTGCCAGTGGAAAGACCTCTCCCACTCCTTCTTCCGGCAGGAACTCCCCCACCCGCGCCTCGGATGCGAAGGCCGCCAAGCAACAGGCCGACCTGGTCGCCCAGGAACAGGCCGCCGATGTCGACGAGGAGACCTTGGCTGAGATGTACGGCAAGGAGCACGTCAACGTTATCTTCTTGGGCCACGTTGACGCTGGCAAGTCCACACTCGGTGGTTCCATCCTCTACGCCACCGGTATGGTCGACGAGCGGACAATGGACAAGTACAAGCGTGAAGCCAAGGAGGCTGGTCGTGAGACCTGGTACCTATCGTGGGCTCTGGATTTGACCAAGGAAGAGCGTTCTAAGGGCAAGACCGTTGAGGTCGGCAGAGGCTTCTTTGAGACCGAGAAGCGTCGCTACAGTATCCTGGATGCTCCTGGCCACAAGACGTACGTTCCCAACATGATCGGAGGTGCCTCACAGGCCGATGTCGGTGTCCTGGTCATTTCTGCACGTAAGGGCGAGTACGAGACTGGCTTCGAGAAGGGTGGACAGACGAGAGAGCATGCCGTGCTTGCCAAAACCCAGGGTGTTAACAAGCTCATCATTGTTGTCAACAAGATGGACGATCCAACCGTTGAGTGGAGCGAGGAGCGCTACAAGGAGTGCACCACCAAGCTTACCCAATTCCTTAAGGGTGTCGGCTACAACCCGAAGACAGGTATGTTCACCTCATTTTGATCACACTGCATTTCAACGCTGACGATTGCCAAGATCTCACTTTCATGCCCGTTTCCGCCCAAACTATGGTTGGTATCAAGGACCGCGTCCCCAAGGATATCTGCCCGTGGTACGATGGCCCGGCTCTCCTGGAATTCCTTGACAACATGAAGACGCTCGAGCGCAAGCTTAATGCTCCATTCATGATGCCTATTTCTGCCAAGTACCGTGATATGGGTACCATGGTCGAGGGCAAGATTGAAGCGGGTGTGATCAAGAAGGGCGTCAACTATCTCATGATGCCTAACCGCGAGACGGTCGGCATTGCTGCCCTTTACGGCGAGACCGAGGACGAAATCCCCGCTGCTACCTGCGGTGAGCAGGTCCGCATCCGTCTCAGGGGCATTGAAGAAGAAGATATCCTCCCAGGTTTTGTGCTCTGCTCGCCCAAGCGTCCCGTGCACTGCGTCCAGAAGTTCGAGGCTCAGATTGTCCTCCTTGAGCTCAAGTCCATTCTCTCCGCCGGTTTCAACTGCGTTCTGCACGTGCACTCAGCAACAGAAGAAGTCACTTTCGATGCGTTGCTGCACAAGCTCGAGAAGGGTACTGGTAGGAAGAGCAAGAAGCCACCGGGATTCGCAACTAAGGGTATGAGCATTATCGCTCGTCTGTCTGTCACCGGTGGTGCCGGCAGTGTTTGCGTTGAGAGATTCGAGGACTACCCGCAAATGGGCCGTTTCACTCTGAGAGATCAGGTAAGCATCTCACACTCCCGTACGTTGAGATATGTTCTTACGACATGCACAGGGTCAAACAATTGCCATCGGCAAGATCACCAAGCTCCTCACAGAGTAAATTTCGCAAGTGATGATTGCGAAGGAAAGGGGCATACCTGAGGCATTCTAAATGCAAACTTTCGAACTTTTTTTTACCCAATTTACGGCTGATAAAAATGGATGGGGAAGGGAAGGAACCGATAAAGAGCTAGCAGTGATGGAAAGGGTGTATGTTTGTATGCGGTGGAGGCAGTGGTAGCTCTCTCCCATCCCTTTCCAATTTTCTCAGGTGGTCGACACGTGTAGAAGAGAGAAGACAAAAATTCCAAAAGTGTTTTCTGAGGTCGAATGACATTATCCGGGAGTCACCGTGCGAAGATACCAACGGATAGTGTCTTGACTCGAAGTGGTTCTGCGACCACGCGTGATTGGATTGCTCCTCGGGAGTAAGCTCAATACATACTCAGTCCCCGCCCGCAAGTGGGGAACGGCAAGCCAGCTTCCCGAAGCCCGTTGACCCGCTACGCCGCTATGTATAGTCTAGCCAATGCGGCGCGGTTCAGGAGCTATACTGATCTTCATGTACCCCGCAGCGCTAAAGTATATAGCCGTGCGAGCCCGTCGCCTCTGCGAGTTTTGATTATCATAAAGGCGGAGTTCCAACTTGTGTGGCCCTCGAGGAATTCTCTCATCTTCGACTGCTTCCAAAAATCGGACAGGCTGAAGGAAATCGAAACTTATTAAACACATGGGCCTCGTGATTATCAGACAATAAGGAATAAAAGAGCAGGGTCAAAGCAAATATATGCCAAATCAGTCATGCAGGTCGGCGATTTCCCACTCAGCGACAAGATCGTCGTGGTAACGGGCGGCGGGTCTGGTGAGCTTTGTCCCCCTCATCCCACCACCCCCTTACACATCCAATCTCTCACGTCGCGCCAAACATGGTAGAGCGGACGCTCCTGCACATATGGATGCTGCGTGATCGAGCATACTGACAAACACCTCCATCAGGGATCGGTCTGCAAATCGTTAAGGAAGCTGTTGCCGCAGGCTCTAAAGTCATCCTTGCAGACCTGAGGTTGACTGAAGATGTTGCCGCATTTGTGCAGAGTAAAAACAGCAATGATCTTGTATTTCAGAAATGCGACGTATCAAAAAGGCAGGAACAAGAGAAACTTGTTAAGGTTGCAGAGCAAAAGTGGGGCGACGTGCCGGACGTATACATCTCGTCGGCAGGGTTGTTCGAGCCGGTAAGTGTTCACTTTCAGCTGAGGTCCGCGAGGCTCAGCTGCCATCAAAACTGTCTTCCCCAGCTTTACATCCCATTTCCCAATATGAGAGGTTCTGTAATGTTCTATTCCGTCCTTTCTGCAACATCTTTAACATCGCCCAATGAATACAAAGTGCTGATCGACAGCCAGTCCTTCTCCAATTTCTGGACCGATACTGAAGCTGACGACTACGCCACCGTCTCCGTCAATGTTACCGCGCCCGTCAAACTCACCCGCATCGCCATGCGTGCACTTCTCCGCAAGAACAAGAAGGGCGTCGTCCTGCTCGTCTCCTCCATCGCCGGCTACAGCGGCACCTACGCCGTCCCCTTGTACTGCGCCACCAAGCACGCTGTCGTCGGCTTTGTCAAGTCCATGCGCAAGGCCGAGCAGGAGGAAGGCGTGAAAGTCGTCACGCTCTGCCCAGGCGTGGTGCGGACGCCGTTGTGGACCCCGGGCAGGGGCACGGATCTGCTGCAACGTTTCAAGTACTCTCAGGATGCGATCCTGGAGCCAGAGGACGTGGCGAGGGCTGCCAAGCAGTTGGTCGAGCAGGGGAGGTATGGAGGCGGGACGGTATTGGAGGTCACGACGGTTGGGACGAGGGTCATTCCGGAATGGGGGGTTATGCCGCCGCCGCAGGCGGAGAAGAACACCGGGGCGCCGCAGGAGATAGTGCCACCAGTTCAAGTGGAGGTAAAGGAGTACCTCAAAGACGAGAGAGGGGCGATAAGGCCGAAGCTGTGATGATTCCAGAAGAGTAACTAGAAAGCAACATCCTTAGTAAACGTCGGCCTGGTCCCTCTCATCAGGGCCTCATGAGATGCGGTTGGCGGACAGTAAACACCTTGTGCCAGTGCCTTAAGGCGCCAAACCCCCATATCATACGACTTTTTGGGGTGTCAGCGAGTTTATTCTGGTCGGCAGATGGCTATCGAGGCACAACACGCGGCATTTACCAAATGACGCCACAGCCTCGACTTATTCCGTTCGCCAGGATACAGATTTGAACCTGTTAGAAAGTGTGCATTTACAGTTCGTTCAGTAATGAAGGTGAGAATTGGCATGGTGTTAGAAGAAGGCGGCCCGGGAGGCGCCTCTTATCCTCTGGCTGTAGAGGTAGCTATATGCGGTGAACCTGAAACATACGTGATAACCACATCTTCCAACAGAATACGTCTTGCTCATCCACTGAAGATCTCCTTCCGGTAACATACGTTCGTTGAAGATTATTTTAAGCATCCTAGCAGCTACCGGTCACGGAACACTGGACAACCAGAACCCGGTGGTTGACGAACTCAGCGGCCGCATCTGCCAAGCTGATAGGCTGACACTAAGAGTGAGAGATTGAGACCACCTTAAAAGTATTATTTACGTCTTGCTGCTTGCGGATGCAATTTCTCGAGCGAGCGAGGGGTGAGTTGCAGATATTGAGTCAATACACCAGAGACCTCGATGTGTACTAATTCTATCACATATCCAGCCTCTTCGTCTAAGTACGAAAGCCATACCTACATCCGTGACTTCAGGCCAGCAGGCAGTTTTTACACGAGGCTGATATTGGCTGAAGGAGGCTAGTATGTTCAAAGTGGCTTCCGGCAACCTAGAACTTTCGGCGTATGGTTACTGTAGACAGGATCCTGCGAATGAGGATATAATTGCGACCATTGGGTCGGAAGAGGCAGGGCAGCAAAGTGTTGTATTGCGCCCTGGAAGTGCTTGAAGCGCAGCTTGATTTTGTAAGGGAAACATAAGCACTAGTTCCACTGGTGTGACTGTTCCGGGGATAGTGTTTTAAGAGCTGACGCTGCGGCGCCTATAACTTACCAGTATCCACACTAGCTGCGGCAGACCGACAGGCAGCGGCGCGCTGATAAACGAAACGTCATCATATTCCGCCGTGTTTCTGCGAACTTCAAGGCATTCCCGAAGACGTTCATTAGAATACGGCGCCATATTCCTGGCTCGATAGAAAAAGCCCATGAGGAGCGATCGGGCATACACTGATAGAGCATCACACAGACCGCAATCGTCCCGCCATCTCCGCGCTCAACTGCTACGTCGTCCTTTTCCCCAACCTTGCCACAGACCTGTGGCTCATCTCCATCCGCATCCACGTAATGCCTCTCCCGGCCTCGTTTCCCGAATGCCCCCAGCGCAAGAACTCCCGACAGAACAGATGCTCTAGAGATCCCAGATTCGCTTCAAGCAAGAGACCGGCCTCACCGTCCCCTTCAACGCCAACATCTCCGCTATGATTGCCGGCGTCATCCGCTATGTCATCATCCTGTCTAACCCGGCCACCGGCGCACAACAGGCCGGAATCTTAGCGGTATGCGGGTCCTTTATCGCCGCCATCATCGGCAATCATCCCATGCCCTACCCCGCGTTGCACCGTGGCGTCAGGCGCTTCACCAGTTCCTCGCAGCGCAGCAGCGGGATGCCGAACATTCGCGGCAGCGGGAGCAGGATATTCGGAGATGCTCGGCAGAACGGGCATGTTTGGGGGAAGGCGAAAGAAGAAAAGAGGTGGGCCCGGCAGGCTGGCGATTGTGTCACGGTCTGGTCCCAATGGTACTCGTTATTGCCAATATACCACCGATCCAGTCCACAAGCCCCTCAACAGGTCCAAAAACCCAAAAACTAGAATCAATAGCCCAGATAGTACTATAAATGTAGCTGGAGAATGGTCGAATAGCTCATCAGCGAGTCGTTTGCATTCTCAACTTGACTATCAAAGCCTACTTGTCTACCATTGTTACAGATTGCTGCTGAGAGGAGCGAGAGCTTCGCGACGGATGATTCGAGAGAGATGATCATGGAACCAGTATTCGGGTACAAGAATAGAAGGTTCATGGGGGATCAGTCGAACAGTGGAGACGGAGGTGTATGCGAAGGATGGGGCGAGCGCAAGCGAGAGCAGTCGGAGCCACATTAGCGGGTTGGAGGAAAAGTGAAGCATTCGGCGGCGCACGCATTATGCTTGCATATTCGAAGGTGATGCAACGGAGAGTACGACAGACAAATCAATGTAAAGAAGAAGATGTCTTGGCATATTACTAGGGCCGGCACCGGGTCCGGAACCGTAAAATGTGCTAACGAGCCAAATTCTCGTGTTGCCTAGCGCCCAAAACTTTATCCCCTCTCGAGTCCGGGACACGCTTTTCATTCGTGAGCGGCGTAAGAGTTGGCGATCTGGCTAACCCCTAAGAGGAATAAAAAGACAACAAACTCATTGTATCTTGAACTGGAGCGAAGACTAGATACGTGGAGCAGGAAGTAAGAAGTAAAAACCACGTGTGCGAAATAGAATTGCACCGGGCAATAACCTGATTGAGGTTGGTTTTTCCGCGCTGTTACGTAAATCTGAAGGCGGCATTCCCGCTGCGAGTGATTGATCGCAGTAGCTCGATGAATATTTAGAGGCCATCCAGGCTCTTCCTCTGGGGCTTAACTTCATAGAACAGCAATACCTCTACACGCCCGCGAAGCTCGCAGTCAATTCTTCTATCAACTGTCTCTGAAGTACGTCTTGTGCATTCGATGTTACAAGTCAGATCCATCCGCTGACACCAGCAAAGAGAAACACTATTTTTTCTTCAAAAAAAAAAAAAAAAGATGCGCACGCTTATTGCCCTCTCACTCTGCGCGCTCCTCGCCTCTCTCACAGCCGCCACCGCTGTTCCGTAACTTGAAGAGGACAGGCGCTGTGGTGGCGGTGTCATCGTGTGCCAGAAAGGCGATAACCTGCGCTGTTGGAAGAACTGCTCGCTGCGGCAGTGCCACTGTCCAAATGATGCCACGCGTCGGTCATGCGATACGATCTTCGCCAAGGACGACTTTTGCGGCGACTGTAAGGATGGATGGCACAAATTCTCCACTGTGCAGGGGTTGGGCGAGAAAGCGTACAAATGCATCAAATAGCCCTGAGGGGCAGTGCAAATAAGGGCTCGGGCTTTGATGTCGGATCACTTGCACAGTTCAATCATCCATCATTGACGGAGGAAGATAGAAGAGTAATGGAAGAAAAGATGAGATAGGATAGAAGAAATCCCTTTGAGGTCTTAGTGTCCGATTCCGCGCTCGCTTGACATTCATGTGCGTTGATGCATAATCCATTGATGAGTTTTCGGGCCACCGTATAATGATATCATGAGGAGATCCGGCAGCAATCGCTAGCACAGAATTCGTGGGACTTTGTGGATATGCTAGCCGAACCTAAGAGGTTGACAGCCGTATTTACACAAAAGCACCAAAACCAAAATCATGATTAGCCTTCTACGCTTTCCCTCTTTGTGGATGACTAAGAGCTAGCCGCTCGAGACCAACCAAATCTCTAGGGACTCATGAGGCAAACGTACCTTAAGTCGTAGTATCCAGATCTTAAGATCAAGGGAGGATGTAACGTTATATAATAGGCGGTTTTAATGGTATACTGCAAAAGTCGATGTTCATAGTATGTGTTCTTCCAAGTTTTCGCTTGGTTGCACCGGGAATGATGAAAGTGCGGAGAAGCGGTTGAGAAGCTGACTTGGTAAGACTCATATGATAAGAAGGGGGAAGTGGTGGGGGCGGAGTCTTAATATACTTTGAAGTAAGCGGGGATAGTTTAAGGTTGCTAAGACTACCTGTTTATCCGCGATTCACGTTAAACGCCTTCTTGCCCGCTTATTCAGCCGGTACGTCATTAGCAGCGCACCCTGCCGATCGAGCCTGCCAAGAGGGGACGCATGCTATTTATGTAACCGAGCTGAACGTGTGGATGTGGGGATATCTCCGCCAACTTCAGCGGAGCCATCTTTATTCTTGTCTCAGACCAGCCTTTAGCTTATCCGAGGCCTCGCATCAATGTCTAGCTCGGAACTTCACACGCTGCCACGAAACTATCGCACTCGTGTTCTCCCTTATCATCTAAATCATGTACGGCTTCGGAAGGACTTAACGGTATAGCGACTTTTATCCTTGTTATTTAGCTGGCCGGCGAAATATCCGTCTGTAGAGTTGTTGTGCGTTAATAATTAAGAGCATGCACAAATACGATTTGAAAGCTCTTGACAATCCTTCACCACGAAAGCTTTAAGGCTTTTGAGGCCGATAAAATCCATAACCTGTAATCTCCTTTGTACGACTCGTCGTATTAGCCCGGTTCCATCCCTGCTGAACTCGAAACAACCTACTGAAACTAGTGTGTAATCCTGCCTAGTCTTACATGTTTTAAGCAACACAGTATGCACGCTGTGTCCTGCATTCCTAATGGTGGCTGAGTTGGGTGGCTGGTTCCACGTCTTTCGTGCTCACGATGTTGGTGGCGCTCTAATGCATCCAAGGGGCCAAAGAAGCTCGACAAGCCCCATATCCAGCTCCTCGTAAAGTCAAATATGCAGCCTGGGCGGACAGGTCTACCAAGAATGTTCTAAACTAGATCATTCTGCTAATTAGAATCACGTAAACAATCCAGCTGCCTCAGTCTGTTACGACTGGCCAGAGTGTGTTGGCTTTGGCTATTGCCGCAGGATATTGCTCTCGCCGTTCGCCAATTGACTGGCAAGAGGCATTAAGATAATCAGCTCAAGGCTAATATTCGTGCATTAGCTCTATAATGGGTGCGTGCAACATAGTGCGTTATTCAATCTCGGTTGGATTTCTTTTTTTTCGCGCCCTTAGAGATGTATTGCCGCACATTTACTAGGAAGACTAGCTGCCCCCACATTGACCTACAGAGTGGGAACGCAAACTAATCTGTTGTCGAAACTTGCCAAGACGTCAGCACTAGTGTATGATTATACTCGCTTAGATTGCCGTCATCCAGTCTAGCCCAACAAGCTATTTTGAGCGTGCTGCATAAGAATGGCTCTAGCTTGTCTTGACTCGACTATCCAACATGCTAAATATGTCTCCCGCGAGCAATCTGCAAGGAGGACGATTCACCAACGGATCAGCCGTCCTGGTTATGTAGAATCCTTCACACCGTCCAGATCTGCCGTGTGACGTTGCAGGCGGACCTTCAACCTACCTCAAGAACCGGTGTTAGGTATTATATAAACGCGCCGTTAGACCGCCAGGATACTGCACCCGGTTATTGCAGCGACAGAATTCACTAGCAGCCATGAGATACACTCAAGTTTTCCTCTTTAGCCTTACAGGCTTCTTTTTCTCCAGCCCCTTTACTACGGCCTATATTCCACCGGACCCTCCATTAAGCATTCCAGGGCCCCCAGCCGATCCTCCCAAGGTGCCTGGTGATGGTATCGGTAGCTACGGCTCAAAGGATGCATCGATCGGGGACCATTTCGACTTCTATGAGTATAGAGCTATGGCTAAGGCGGCGGACACCTTGGGATGGAACAATGCAGCCAGGAATCTGGACCATTATCTGGACAACACAGGAGACGACCTTTATGAAGTCCCCGAAGCAATGATGGCCGATCTTCCTGACTTCAAAAGCCTCGTGCTCAACCTCGTCCAGAAGGAGGCGAAGGAAGCATACAAGGCCGCCGCGACCGGTTCGGGTTCCACTCAGCTGTTCTCGACGACATGGAAGGCCTACGATTACAATTACAACTTCAACAAGGACTGGTTCTACGCGTTGGGCGCATTTTCGTACAGCGTCGCTGGCATTGTCAAAACCCATCGCGACTCCTCCAAGTCCAAGTCATATACTGCTGAAATGAGCTACGTGGTGTACGTTTTTGACCGCTACAACTGGGACGGCGGAAAGTCCGTCGAGATTGGGCCGTTCACGTTCAAAGACGAGGATCTTGGGCGGATGCACTTAGTCGGACTGGCGAAGGAATATGTTGTGCGCGGCTCTAGCGTTGTACAAACGCTGGGCAATTGGGATCCTGATGCCAAATTGTCGCCGCCGCCTGTCCCATCGGATGATAGTGATGGAAGAGGGCGGGGTGGGAGAGACTAAGTGGGTAGAAGTCGTGTCCGGCTTGACCATTACGGCGGGCAGGCACAGGAAACCAGGCGATTAGGCGGTGTCTGTGTGGATGAGGATGATATCTATGCGCAGTCAGGGTTGTCTTCTTCATTTTCGTTTTCCAACCGAGTACCACGTATATTTAAGCTCTTGATCCAGTTCAACCGTTGCAAGTTTGATAAGGTTAGGGCCCCTTTCATCCTTTCCATCTTCCTGCCAATTCAGAGCTATGAAGCTACTTCTTCATCATTAGTATCAACAAACTTGTTTTTCTCATCCTGAAATATTTGCTGGACTCGGCAGCACCTATAAGTTGACTCCAGATGTGTCTTCCGTTTAAGCATAACCCTTACCGCCTCCGCCCCTCGTCAAAATGCTACAAGATATCCTCCCTGTCCCTATATGTAACGAAAGTGTCGTAAGCAGTTAGAATAGGGTAATACCACGTAATTTGACCTTATTTGATCACACCAGGGTGCGGGCGTTCACATAGCATTAGCGCGTCTTCTAAATTAGCTCCTTCCGTCTCTTGCCCACCGCTTCTTCTCCCATCGCTGGAAGACAAAGGTAAGTTCTTCTACCATTGTAACCGCTTTCAAGACAAATCATGGTGCAGCCAAACAAAGCTTCTGTATCTTCCAAAAATGCCGCTTGCTAGTCTGCAAGAGCTAAAAGCACGCTGTCTGTCTAAACCAGATTAGAAGCGGTCTACGAGATAGACAACATGGATTTGACCCGAAAGAGTCAGCTGCAGCACTCGACAATACGCAGCGCGAGCAGCCGGGATAAACGTAAAACGCCTTTGAGATGCTCATTCTGGCCTGTGTAAGCCAACGTCTCGTCCATCTGCCTTTATGTAAGGATGGACAACTATGCCAACTCGAACCTTAGCATTGCCACCACATCTGCCAAATTTCAAGTTTCCTCAAGATAGCATTGGCTTCGCGCCCACCAGTGGTTCCTACGAACTACGTGTAGATCTGGCAAAGAAAGGGAAAGGGAGATCTAGACTCTTTTGCGGATTTGAAGAAAAGAATTCTAGGACCAGAGATTCTTCATACATAGCTATGCCAAGTGGTACACCCGGGTCGAGCAGATAGACGGCAGCGATGAAGAAGAAGAAAAGAACAATACGGCCGCGTTGAGAGTCGGCCAGGAGGGTGGCTTTATCAAGAGGTTCGGGGAGAAGGATCTTCAGGAACTTGAATGCGGGCTCTTCGGATCATCTCACAACATTGAACTCATTCCGGTGTTGGTCGTGATAAGGTGGAAATCCGCTCAACAGTTATTGACTGGATTGTGGTGAGCAGTCGTCAATGATGAAGATGCCGCTGCTCTATTAAATAATCCTACTCATGCTAACCAAATACCGAAATTGATGATTACCAGCGCTTGTATTCAAAGAGGACGTGTAGCTCTATAACGAAGGTTGGGCGCATAATTGCTTGTGCCCAGCGCAAGAGGGCGTGCGGATTAACTGAAAGACTGCAAAAGCCGTGTTTTACGAGAACAAGCAAATAAGCAACGATAACAAACAACAGAATCAGGTGGCACTAATTGGCACTACCTTTTATCTATCGCTGCTGGTGATTTCTCGTTCAAGAACGTAGGGGGGTATTTTCTTTTTTTTTTTTTAACCACATGGGCTGTCGTCATTTACTCCAATATCGTTCCCCACCTAATTGATAGTAGTCGGAACGTAAACTCGCAGTCAGAAATCCTTCCGAGCGTACTTGCTTATCTTCCGCAACCGTTCTCCGTAGTAGTACAGAACCCAAGGAATTGGAATGAAGGCGATGCCCAAAAAAGCGAGAAGGCTGCTGGCCCAATCAACGCCCAACTAGGAAGTGATCATTAGCACGTTTCGTACGGAAGAGCCGTGGCTTTAAGTAGATAGAAGTATAAGCTTACATTTCTATACATGCTTCCCGCAAAGAGTGGGAAAGCGGCGCCGAATGAGCTCCTCATTATATCGTTTCCTGCCAAGACACTGGCGACGTAGTCGGGATAGGCATCGGCAAGGTAGTTTAGGACAGAGTTAAACAGAAGGGTGGCACCGATGCTAAACCAAGCAGAGCCAATAATAGGCATAATCCAGTGAACGTCGGACCGGCCAGACCATCCAAACCAGAAAAGCTACGCATAAAAGGCTTAATTAGAGCTGTTTCGTATTATGGATGTATAGGGATATAGGTGCTTGTGGGTTTCTTACGCAGATAGGGACACAGAGAGCGCCGACGAAAGCAGGCGGCAAACGTTTCTCCGGCTGTATCTCACCCTTATCGTTAAACTGCTTCTCCTGAACCTTCCATAAATAAAGGAAGAAAGGAGGAATAACTATTAAGGAACCGGCGAGGAGGCCTAGAAAGGCGAGGCCACTCTGACCGAGATTAAAGCCGTGTAGCTCTACAAAGACGATAGGGAAAGACTCGAACCAAATATAGAGTAGGCCGTAGATAAGAGCGATGTACAAGTTGAGCAAGAAGACCATCGGTTCGGTAAAGTTAAGAGTAAAAGGACGAACCAAGATCATGAGGACGACCTATTATAGCGATTTTAGTATCCATATCATATATATTAAGGAATGTTGCGGACTAACACGTACCTCTTTAAGGCTCATATGCTCAGCTAGAATCTCTGGCTCGCATCTTAACTTACTGTTCCCAGTCAATTTTCTCAAACGAGCTGCTCGACGATAGAGAATATTGGCGGAGCTAGTTTCAGGCAGGAAGAACGTAATGAAAACCAGGCAGAAGCCAGAGAGCCACATAAGCTCCCAGATGGTCCATGTCCAGTCCTTCGCCTGTACAGCAAACCCACCGACCAATGGCCCCATAGTTGGACCACACACGGCAGCGATGCCCCAAATAGAAATACCGTATGCGCGCTTTCGCGGAGCATACATATCTCCAATACTAGCGCCACCCGTAGCAAGGACAGGGGAGCCGAAAAAGCCCGTTAAGAATCGAAAGGCAAGCAGCATGCCGAAATTGGTGGCGAGAGCAGTAGGGACCTGCAAGGCAACGAAAACCACGAGAGTAATAACATAGATAGGGTTTCGACCAAAGTAGGGAACCTCACTCATGGGCGACCAGAGCATCTAACCAGACGTAAGTATCTTGGGCGGTAAAAATCAGAGAAGGTAAAACATACCGGCCCAAGACCGTAGCCGGCCACAAATAGCGTTAGGCCGAGGATGGCAGCAACTTGAGAAACGCCGAATTCATGTTCGATATCTAAGAGGCCAGCACTATAAATGGCTGAGCCAATGTAGATACTAAAAGTCAAGAGACAGATCTCGAATGTAACGAAGAACTTCTTCCCCAGGGACCAGTTCTGTGGGTTCTGTAACTGAGGTTAACTCCAGCTGCACACATGATGCATGAAGCGGCTTACTTCAGGGTCCTCCGCCCCGTACCAAGTGACCATCAAAGCGTCTCTACCGCTCTCGGCAGCAGTGTTGTCCTGGTTCGCTCCAGCGTGCGAACGCGACTCAGTATCGCTGCCCTTTCCCTCGTTGTCAGAGTCGTTCCGGTCGGAGATGTACTGAGACGGAAGCGAAGCGGATTGAAGTGCGTGGGTGCTGGAGATGTCGTGGTCGGCGTATTTCTCCCATATCGAAGAGTCAAGCTCCTCGGGGTACTGCAGGTATCTCTGGCGAGTGACAGTGCGCAAAAGCTTGCCGAACATAGAATCCCGAATGAGGTCCTTCATGGCTCCAGAGGACCGTCAAGGCGAAACTGAAGGAAGGCGAGAACGGAGCCGCTGGTATCAGAAGACGAAAATTGATTCGGAGCGCGGCCTGATATAAGAAAGAGGGTAGAAAACGGCCAAGCTACGTCGCCCATATGTCCGTATACCGTCCGAGTCCGGCAATCTCCTGGGAGTCGAAGTAAATTTCGGTGCACGGATGTGGCAGGGTTTGTTTGCGTGAGATTAGCGAATCAGCGGAATGGGAACGGTGGCGCGTTTGATGGTCTAGTCGGTGTGTACTTGGTGAGCTGACACTGGGAACTCCGCAGGCAGAACCCGGAACTCCGCCCCCCTCGCCCCGTACTCCGCTGCCCTCACTTGCGATGCCAAGCCCTAGTGGCTGCTGGAATCGCTCCGCCCATCCTGCGAGCAGCTTTCCACACCTGCACCATGCACAAATTAGTGATTCTCCTATCCGGAAGCGCGCGGAGCGGCTTCGATTGCCCCATGCAGCCACTAAAGGGACAACGTGCTCGCCTGTCATATGTGCGCTCGGCGCCACTGTTATCGCATCGCCTGCCTGTCCGAGTCTGAGCAACGAGGCCGAGCGCAAGCTCGACCGCGAGCCTTTCGCTCCTCGTACTGCGCGATCGTCCAATCCGCCCGCCCTTGGCCTCTTCTTTCTCGTTTAAAAGGGAGGCCAAAGCTTACCCACACGGCCGTTTGACCGTGCTCAATCTTAACCTTCAGAGCGCTTCTCTGCGTATGGGCGTTCCGCGCGTAGCATTGTAAAGCTCATGCGCCCTAAGGGTTAGTCGTCATGTATCACGTTTCAATGGGCTTGAAGACTCTAATATCGCTTAGCGTGGAAAAGCGTTGCTTCGCTCTAGTTATTCGAAGGCCGAGCAGGCGTATCAGTGGTATTTTTGCCTTTGTTTTCAGTCACATCATCGTTATTGTTGTCACGACTATAGCATTAATGCCTTTAATCATCACATGGCACAGAACGCTCCTTTCTCAGGCACGTCTTCAGAAGGCTCTTGAAACATCCATGCTATTAGGTCACCTATGGATTCCCGCACCAAGCAGTCGACATGCCAGAGAAGCACTGGCTCCTCAAGCTGACCGCATCTTGTCCAATGAAGCACGAAAGAGCGAAGCTCTCACCACGGCCGTTCAGAGCCGTCATAAAGATCACGTCCTTGGTACTCCCAACCAGGAACATCAACGACAAAAAACTTGCCAGTATCCGCAACCGTGACGCGGTCAGCGATATCAAGCACCCCTTTCACGCTCTCATCCACGGTCAAGTGAGCTGCGTCGCTGCCGAGGTCCGTCTTGACCCACTGTAATTCGCTGATTAGCAAGGGACCTTGAAGATACGGTAAAAACTACACGGCAAAATATCACTCACCCCAGGACAGATAGCAACAAATGTCAGCCCCTCACTCTGGTGCGAGTGCGCATATTGCAGAGTGAGCATGTTCAGTGCCGCCTTCGATACCTTGTATGCAGGGTTCTGTTGGGACATAAACTCGGAGGACATGGTCATCGACCCGAGAGTTGAGGAGCTATTATGTTGTTAGTATATAAAACGGTAATTTTTTTTCCGGTCATCTAAGCTCACATATTAATGACTTTCTTGAGATTCCCCTTCTTAAGTAACGGTAAGAAGGAACTAGTGGCGTTGTGTACGCCGACAACATTAATGTTGAACGTTTCGATCAGATCCGTCCTATCACAGTGTAAGGAGATGCTTGTAAGGGTATCCGTAGATCAGGATGTGCGCACATGTTTTCAACACCATCGGGAGTGTGATTCATGATGCCAGCGTTGTTGATAAGAACGTCGAGGGCTTGCCCATCAAGCGACCTTTCCACGATCTGGACGGCCTTTCTGACACTTTGTTCGGAAGTGACGTCGACACTAATGAATTCGACGCGTCCAGCCGAGTCGGAAACCAGTTTCTTGAGTGCAGGGGTCTCAGTGCGAGCGGAAGCAAAGACTTTGCCGACGTCGGCAGCCGGAGCCTGAGCCAAGGCTTGCACAATACCGAGGCCAATCCCGCGAGAAGAGCCGGTGACGAAGTAAGAAGCCATTTTATGGTGATGTAGTGTTTAGAGCGAAGTATTGGGAGCAGTGGAAATATGCTAGTCGATGTGTATTCAACCATCGCATCTCCACCACCCTATTATATCTCCAAATAGTAGATGCTATTCGGCATCAAGCAAAGATCCGGCCCGGGCATTACAAACCTCGCCTTCTCGGACACCGACACTGCACATGTCATGAGCTACGCGACGGCAGCAAAATACGCTAATTCATCGGCGCATGAACGGACATTAGCGGTTTTTAACAATCTTGCTCACTTAAGCGTAGGATTTCGGGCCTACATAGTAGGCGGAGGAAATGCTGCAGGCACTGGAAGGAAGTAAACGGCTGTGCGGGATTAAACGCTCCGAACGCTTTGGGCAACGGCTGGATGAGGCTCATCTTTCTATGTTTCCTGATCTTCCTCCTGTTCCTCCTATGCTCTTGTGTCGCTTCTCGCTCGACCCGTTCTCCTCGTCAGTTCGTGGGGCGCAGCCCCCGGCCACCATTCCGGAAGCAGAACAGCGGCTAGGACCACCTCCCCCCCCCCAACAAAAAAACATCCTCCATCCTCTTCCTCGTCCTCCCATGCTCACAGACAGGAGGAGTATAGGAGAAATTTTGACATTCGCGGGTCTACGTACGGCTGGTACGGCTCACCGTTGCGTCAGTACTGCCGTTCTCCTGCTTATAAAGCGAAGCCAACTTACAGGCTGTCGCGACGTGAACTTCATGATGCCCATCCTGAAACAGTTCCTTGGCGGACAATGAGAGCGCAAGCGGGAGCTGCCAAGTAAGTCGTGTTGCCTTAGCACGGTCGAGCTCGGACAGATGCTCGGACTGTGGCACTACCTCACTTCTGGAAAGGTGCGGCCGCATAGATGAACAGCCATTAATTGCACTCCGCCGCTATTTGTCCATGCTGAGGAAACGTTGTCTGCCAGCGATGCACATATCTAGTATAAGAAGGCAGCACAGGAAGTAGGTCAGCTTCGAATGTTTACCTTCCTACAACAAACCTTCTTTACCCCCGTCCAACCCCAAATCGAGCACAAACATTTACATTTTACGTCGGCCCGAGAACCCACATATCATCCCCAGCATGTCCAAGCTCATTGTCGTCACCGGCATCACGGGCAAGCAAGGCGGCTCCGTTGCCGACGCCTTTCTCGCCTCGCCCCAGCAATGGCGCGTCCGCGGAATCGTCCGCGACCCGTCCTCGGCGGCCGCGCAGGCCTGGGCGGCGCGCCCTGGCGTTGAACTCGCCCGCGCCGACCTGGACGACCCGGAATCTCTTGTGGCGGCATTCGCCGGCGCCCACGCCATCTTCGCCATGACCAGCTTCCTGGCGCCAGTGCTGGACCCGGCCTCTTGGGCCCACGCAGCCGCCGCAGGCGTCCCGATTTTGGACTATGCGAAGGAGGTTGAGGTGAGGCGCGGCAAGAACCTAGCCCGCGCAGCTGCGAGCTCCGGCGTCATAGAGGGCTTGGAGCGTTTCGTGTGGTCGAGCCTGAGCGCGGTAAAGGAGCGCAGCAAGGGAAAGTACACCGAAGTGCGCCATTTCGATGGAAAGGCCGAAGTTGAGCGGTTTGTGCGTGCGGATCCGGAGATGTTGGCTAGGGGCCTGAGCCAGAAGGCGAGCTTCGTGCAGCTTGGCGCATATGCCGATAACTGGCGTGTTTATCCCCATGAGCTGACGAGGGAGCCGGACACCGGGCGCATTGTGCACAAGGCATTGGGGGACGGAATGACAAAGTTTCCGTTCCTATGGACGAGAAAGGATACCGGCATATTTGTCCGAAAACTAGTGGAAGACCTGGAGCCTGGTAAGAGTGTTTTGGCTTACAGCGAACTCATCTCTTGTAGGGAGTTCATGGCTCGCTTTGAAAAGATCCTTGGCGTTAATCTGGGTGGGGACGAGGGCATCGAAGAGCTGTCTTATCAAGAGTTCAAGGATATGTTAGCCTTCGACGAAGAGATGAAGGAGGGCGTTACTCAGTCCTTTGCCTATTTCAACGAGTTTGGCTATGATGGAGGAGATCCGGAAATTCTTTATCCTAAGGATGTAAGCCTCTACATATTCCTACCCAGCCTTTTTTCAGCACACATTAATACTCCTACTAATACTCTTATCTAAGATTGGCATCGAGAACCTTCTTACACCGCTAGACGACTATATTAAGCAGGAAGACTGGTCTTTCATATTGGGCAAGGCCTAGTCAACGTGTTATGTTCCCAACGATGAAGGAAGGGGGCCAAAGCGGCTGAACAGAACGGAGCGACGACTATGTAAGCTAGTACCGCATGGACAGGTTACTGGTTAATACCCACCACCCACATACTTCGCGGCCGATTGTATATACTCACAGTCTTTTCTAGCACCGAGAACAATGTTGGTACTTTAGTCAAAATTTTCTAGTCAATCACTACACATTCTTCCTCGCGCCACGTGTCGGCGCCACTGAAGACAAAACATTGTAAATGCGCCTCAAATGCTTTAGAGCAAACCTCATTTCTGCTACTTGCTCTACGTCGGAGAAAATGGTCAGCTCCGGGCTAGTGCAGTCCAGCACATACCTCTTCTTCAGAGCAACTACCACAAATCTCGATAATATTTGCTCAGCTGATGAATATGTTGTATCAATAATTTGAATTGTTATGAACAGTCTGTAGGCTGCGTTTTGCTTAGGCCGACGGCCCGGGGCAAATAAACTTGACTCGACTCAACCTATTTTACCATCAATCTTGCATTTCTGTGATGGATAGGTTGCAGGGCTAAGCCTTGTATAGAATTGAAAATAAATTTAAAGATATCTCTTTATTGGAATATCCGGTTATCACATGCTTACAAGAATTACCAAATATAGCTAGTTATGTAGCAGAGGCGCCTCTCGTGTTTGCGAATCTATACGTCTTATTAATTAAACTGTTACCACAGCTCCAACAATATATTTAAGGACGTTCACGCCCTGAAGACTGCTAAAACTCCTGGAATGAGATACCGAAAGTAACTTTGCCGTTCCCGAAAGCCCATAAGCGAACCATTATCATTCCACGCGGGAGTACAATCGTATGATCATTTCGCCCTGGATTCACACGAAATGCCAACCCGCTATTTGTATGCGATGTCTGCAGTTCAAAGAAGAATAAGGAAATCTTTATCAACACTACTTCGCATCAACCTTCTCCCGCCCCTCCCTTCTTCTGCCCGCTACAGTGACCACTTCGGAGTCAATCAGCTAGTAAAACACAAACGCCAACCAAATGCGTCAGCTAAAAGAAAAAACCGGAACTCTACTTCCTTGGCAGCTCTCCAAACACCTTCTTGAAAATCTCCTTACTCTTGTACAAGTTCACCAGCCTGAATCGCTCATTATCCAGATGCGCACTATCACTCGCCTGCCCACACGGCAGATGAGCGGCTGGAGCATTGAACTCCTTCTCTAAAAATCTAATACTTGGGATACTGCCACCCTCGCGGATGTACAGCGGGCGCAGTGGTTGTTTGGGCGCCGTGGGATCGTCGCTGGTCTTTTCCGCTGGAGGTGTGACGCTGCCATTGGCGAGGGTGGAAGACGTCGTGGGAGAGCGGGGCGTCATGTTCGGTGGTATGGTGGCATTGTCGAAATAGCTAGTGGAAGGGTTGCCGTGGGATGGCGGTCTGCTCAAGGTGGAAGAGGCGATGACAGAACTGCGGCGGCGCTCCTGCACGGGCCTCCATACTTCCGTAATGGCGGATTCAAGCGTCTTGTACATTTCGTTGTTGAAATCACCAAGCCAAGGCTCCGCAAGGTGGTCGATGGTGACGGTAAGTTTGTTCTTTGATTCAATCTTGGCGAATTCGGCGTGGAGGAAATCGTTGAGGGCAGTGGCTACTTCTGTGGCCTCCTGGTTCGGCACAACGCGTAGGGAGAGCGATGCGCGGGCGAGACGAGGAATGATGGTCGAGTTTTCGGGGCCCGATGTGTGGAAACGATGGATAGTCAAAGAAGGCTCACGCCACCTTCGAATGAGCGAATTTGCAAGATCCTCAGGGTCACCCAAGTCTGGATTGCGGGAGATGAGTGAGTGTCCAATCTCATCGTACAGTTTCTTCTCGTCGGGGCTGAGGGGAGGAATCGGGTCGTAGAAGCCGGGAATTTCGATTTTCCCGCGCGGTCCTGTTAATTTCGCGAGAAGCATGATCAGGTCTTTCAGAGATTCGTCTAGAAGCGAACTTCCATCGACACCGCTGTGAAGATCCGGGTGCGGGCTTTCAATTTGAACAGTTGCATGGATTACTCCGCGCAGACCGTACGTTAGACATGGCGCGTGATCGTCGAGCCAATAGCTGTTGGCAAGAAGTATCCAGTCTACGTCGCCGATAAGCTTCTTGTTGCGTTGAACAGCCTCAGGAAAGCCGCGTGAGCCGGATTCTTCCTCGCCCTCGATCAGGAAAATAATGTCGGATTCGAGCGCTTGTTCTTCTAACAACTCAGCTACAGCGAAAATCGCAGCCATGATTGGTCCCTTGTTGTCGGATGTACCGCGGCCATAGAGGTAACCGTCAACACCCTCCATCGCGAAGGGATCGACAATCCATTTGCCGTCTTCGTTCTCTGCTGCAATCACATCGTAGTGGCCGTAGAACAGAATCTTCTTCCGTTCACTCGATGTGGATGGGTTGCCTCTGAACTTCGCAAAGATCACGGGATTGAAGGGATCTTCAGTGTTGAGCATTTCCGTAGCAGCCCCGAAGTTTTTGAAAACGGACCGTAAGTACGAAGCACCCCTTCTGCAGTCCACCTTGTACCGAGGGTTAGACGATACAGTGCGGTACGAAACAAACCGCTTGAGGAATTCGAACAGCTGCTCATTGCTGGTCGCCGTGGATTTCGGTGGCGCGAGTTGGCAGTCTCGCACATCCCAGACGGCAATGGTAGCATCGTTTCCGCCAGTGACGTAAACGGGCCTACTGTTAGAGGTGGTAAAAGCGGAGGCAAGCACAAGGCCGTCATGGGCCTGGAACTTTCCAATTGTTTCGTACTGCCTGTTCAATTTCTAGGTTTGTTAGCTCAGCAGCTATTTTGCCCGTGGAAGAATGGCCGCGCACCTGCACGTAGCCCCGGTCCCCTGCTCCGAAGAGAAAGCCGCCACCAATGGAAATCGTCAGGACATCCCCAACGCTGGTCTTCAAGCTTCGCACGAGCTGCTTGGTCTCCAGGTCCCAGACGTTGATCTCGCCGTCTGGGCGGCCTCCATACAAGAAGGTGCCGTCCAGGACCATCGATTGAACAGCATTGCCCTCTTCCCTGCCATCGTCAAGAGCATTCAGTTGCTGAATGGCACCTCCAGCGTCTTGATCCAGCCTCCAGAGTTTGATGACTCCGTCCCCGCCACCGGAAATCAGGATTTCCTTGTCCGGGTACCCAGCCACCGAGCCGCTAGCTAACAGCATGCAGTATACGTATCCATAGTGTGCGAATTGGTGGATGTACTGCTTATCGATCTCCAGTTCCTGACCGCCTCTCGCGTCGCGCGGCACATCCGAGTATTCTGGCCTCGGGGTCCTGATGCCGCCGGGGCCGAGAGAATCGAAGAAGCGGTCCTGGCGGAACGAGGGGTGTGCGGTAGGTTTGGGAGCAGGGCGCTTGTCTTTTTCGTTCAGGTTATACCACTGGATGCTGGTGTTCTGCGCGCCGAGGTAGACGGTGCGCAGGGCACACGAGTAGGAGACGCAGTAGACATCGCCGATATCATAGGCCGAGTAGATGGAGTACTCGCGAGCGAAGGTGCGCGTGCTCCAGATCTGGGCAGAGAAGGTGAGTCACAGGACGAGGGAGAGCAATGCTTGCACGCACGTTGACAATGCGGTCGCCGGCGCAGGAAAAGAGGTATTGCTGGTCCTGCGACAGGCATAACCCGAGCACGCTGCCGCGGTGACCCTCGATGATGGCGACGCGGCCGTAGGTCTCGAGACCGTAGACCAGGATCTCACCGCCTTCGGTGCCAGCGAAGATGTACTCGGTGGAGACGGCAAGGGCAAGGATGCTCTTGTCGTGCCTCATGCGATGGAAGAGGCCGGGGCCTTGGGGCTGCTTCGGAGGGGCAGCCATTTCGATGCTTCCGTCTTGCGCCATGGCGGGCTCATCGTGTGCTGGAGCGATGCATGGAGTCAGCGGCGCGTCACGAAAATCAGCCGGCGGGCGGCAGGCTGGGAGGAGCGGTGTGGACGTAGCGGCCTTCTGGCGCTTCTCTGAGGCTTCGGCGGGCCTTGGGACCCCACAAGGCGCGTCGGGGGATCTGAGGTTGGAAAAGACGGTGATGCCAGACTCGGGCCGATCCATGCGAGCGGGCGACAAGACTTACCGGCTGCCAGGCTGACCTCCACCTGAGCCTGAACCTGAGCCTCTGCCTCGCCTTCCGCTCCCCGCGCCACCAGACTGCGCGATCCCACGCCGCACATGCTCCCTGTCGGCCGGATCGCAGCTTGAGAAGTCGGCAGGTGGAACGCGCTTCGTCCAACCGAGCTGCAGCCAGCAAAGTCCAGCGATTCGATCAGGTCCGGTCGCCACTGCGGCGGTCGTCGTGTCGAGGGAGAGTTCGCGCCGGGGGGTCTCCGATGACTGTTTCTATAGGGGGCCCGCTCGTGCTTTTGCTGCTCTCCCTTTCCATGATGTTTCGCGATCGGTGCCGCATCAAACGCCATTAGGCTCTCTCGGTCGCTGTTTTGGCTTTCTCGTTGGGGCTCATTACACGATGACGATATTGCTCCAGGTGATGGCGGCATCGTTGGCTCTGCGGCTCTGCCCAAGGGCGGCCTTGGAAACGGCCTCTGCAGCGCGACTGTGGATGACCCGGAGGCCGCCAGCTGCAGCCATGATCTGCGCTATGAGCTGTCTACTGTCTGCAGGTACACGCACAGTCCCGCCTTTCTCTCTCCCACACGCGGGGAGAGTGTGTTTCAGGAAAAAAGCAAAAGGCGCTGTGTTGTACCGAACGGCGGAGCGGTGCGTGCAAACAGGAACTGCGATGGCGATGGCTGGGGACGTCATAGCAGGAGAGACACAGTGCCACGGTGATGAGCTGGCCAGCTTCTCCTCACGGCCGTGGCTGGCGGAATGCCCGAATAGGCGGCAATACCTATTGCTGCAGGCAGAGTGCAGGCGGAGATCCTGCGCCGCCATTCTGCTATTGGCCTCGCAGGCCTGCGATCCCTCGCACCTGGGGTCTTTTACAGGCTCGGCGACGCACCTTCAGGCCCGCATGCAGCAGCAGGCGGTGCGGGACATGTACTGTACCATCTCGTGGGCAGCAACGCGGGGAGTCAGCACCGTCAAGCCCATTGGCACAGCCATCTTTCTGAGACCTGGCAGCAAATAGGAAGTGGTCCGGCGCCAACGGGCCTTGCGGAGGCAGGATGCGGCTCTCGCAGACAAACAGATGACATGACGCTGGTCAGCACAAGCAGCGGCATCCCTGCCTGTTAGGACGCTGCTTATGAAGGGAGAAAGTCCGCCTATGGTGTTTGCGGCTGCATGGACCGCAGAGATACCTGCCGGCTCCTTGCGACGGCAGGCCAGACGCAAGCGCATGAAAAGCTGGGGGCAATAAGACAGAGGCCGTAAGCGTGCAGGGCCAGCCGTGGTATTCACGGCTAGACCGAAGCGGTGGTTCAAGTTTCGGCGAGAGAGGTGCTCTACGACTCGAGCTCGCTCGCCAGCGCTGTCTCTGCGCGCGCGACGGGCGAGTGGCGCAGGCGTGGCGGTGCCGGCCGGCCTGCCATGTCTCAGAAACTGCAACTAGGAACGAGCCGAGCAACAGAGCAGCAGGGACAGGGCAGCTGGAGAAGCGAGAATTTTGCACGCGCGGCGTCTTCCCCGCCGCCACGCGTAGGTTGAGGCTGCGAATCGTGCAGCCGGGCGGGAGGTAGAGGGCGTGCGCGCTGGCAGTCGCGAGACTGAGGCGGGCGTGGGCGAGTGCGCCACAGCGAGGGCGTCGTTGGGTTTCTGCCGCTTATCCCGCGCAGACTGCAGACTGACATCAAGCACGAGATTCATCCCGTGCAGGCGCCGCGAGGCTGGGGACACGTCCGGCGGGGCCAATGTCACAGTGCAGCGCAGAGAGTCCAGTGGCACGGATGGCGGCGCGGAGCAGATCGTTCGAAGCGCCGGCCGCAGAGTCGCGCGGTCGGCCGCTGGCAGCGTGCCACGATTTGCTGGCTGCTCACACCGACTGCTCACTTGCTTTCCATCTCCCGCCCTTCCCCGGCCGACAACCCACGCTCCGCCCAAAGATAGCCAGGGCGCTTGCCTGTCTGGCCCACCCTCTTAACCTGAGCATCGGCCCCCTCGACCTGTTTCCAGCCGCCATGCGACACCCGTGAAGCTCCCGGTCTCTGCCTGCGATTCTCAGCCCGCGCGGGCCTGTCCTCCTCCTGTCTCTCGTACAAGAACGCCGCCGGCCGCGTTCGCCCTTCTGTCGTGGTCCTGCTGCACCCTCTGTGGAGCCCAAGCACCGCAACCCTGCCTCCACGAGCTTCTGCCCGCCATCCTTGTTGACCGGCCACCGCGAACGGCACCCTCTATTCCCAGATTGTTTCACCACCTGTACGCCCAAGTTGCACCTGCAGCCGCCAGCGACGGCCTGTTGCCAGCATGGTGGCTCTCGGTCAGACCATTACCGTCGTCAACAAGTCGGGCAAGGTCGTCAGCACCGTACGGCTCCACCCCCGCATGCCTGTGAGATCGCTCGCTAATGCACCGCCCAGAGCAAGCATCTGGTCAACGTCTTCAAAGAGGCCAAGTCCGCCTACAGCCAGCGCAAGGCCGAGATCCAAGCCGTGCGCGATGCCGAGATAGAGCAGAGGCGCATCCAGCTCGCCCTGGAGAACTACCACATTGACGACGACGGGAAGTCTCGCGCGTCGTCACGCCGCTCCAGGAAGTCGAGCCGGTCCAAGTCGCACCGTGATGGCAAGCCGCTGCTCGAGCGAGGTTACACCGACAGCTTCTATGCCAACGACCGCCCCAGCAAGGCCCCTTCCTCACCGCTCAAGAACGAGTACAGCCCGGACGAGGTCCGTCGCGACCAGCTCACGCGGAGATATACCGATGGCCCCCTCGCCCTGTTTTCGTCCAAATCCAGCAAGCGGTCCAAGTCGGATGCCGACATTGACATGGACCTAGCCTACGGAGACCTGCCTCCTCCGCTGCCCGACCACCGTGGGGAGAACGAGGTCGAGCTGCGCAACAAGATGAATGGCCTTACTCGCATGCTGGACGAAGCCAACTGCTTGCAGTACTCGGTCGTGACCATGATCGACAGTCTGCAGAAGAACCCGGACGCGCTTGCCGCCGTGGCTCTGACGCTTGCTGAGATCAGCAACATCGTTGCCAAACTCGGCCCTGGTGCTCTGGGAGCCCTCAAGACCACCTTCCCCGCCGCTGTGGCGCTGCTGGCCAGCCCGCAGTTCATGATCGCTGCCGGCGTCGGTATCGGAGTCACCATCGTCGCCCTTGGTGGCTACAAGATCATCAAGAGGATCCAATCAAACAATGAGGACAACGCCATGCTTGAGGCTGGCGGCCCTGTGCGGGCTATTGATGGTCCTGAAGAGCCGCTGATGTTGGACGAGCTTCAGCCTCCTGAGCTCAGCCGTATTGAAAGATGGCGCCGTGGCATCGCCGATGCCGCTGCCGAGAGCATCGGCACGAGTGTTGATGGCGAGTTCGTTACCCCTGGTGCTGCCGACCGTTACATCAAAGAAGGAGTCCTCAAGGAGGATGACTTGAAGTCTAGGCGGTCTGCCAGAAGCAAGGCGGCTAAGTCGACGCACAGCTCAAAGACGCATAAGACGCACAAGACGCACAAATCTTCCTCATCATCCAAGACCGAAAAGGAGAAGGTCAAGCGCAAGGAGCCCTCGGGCCTGCGTATGCTCTTCAAGTCGGCCACTGCGTAATACGTTTTTTTCTTTTTCCCTTTCCTGGTCTGTTCTATTTGGCGGTATTTGAGCGTTGTTGCATGCATTTTCCAGGTGCTCTAGACATCCCTGCATCGACTGCATCATGGCTTAGCCCATGAATATTTTCGCACCTTTACTTTTATGTTATTGAGATACCTCTCAGTGCTCTCATTACGATCGCTGATACGACAACATCATACGTCTGGAAGCAATAGGTTTGGCTCGGCGTTTAGTAAACAGTGTAGCATCTTGGCTGGCTCTTTTGGATGCATTCTGCCTGGAGTAGGAGTACATAGGATAACGAGCTGAACACGAATAACAATCTACTGCAACTGCAAGTTTTCAGGAGAGCATTATCTCGCAGTGAAGGCCGCAACGATACTTCCGAGCTGACCCTTTTGCCCTTGGCGTTGCGGAGGATTGCGGAATGACCGAAGTCACGTGTCAGGCCGGGAAGAGCTCCAACTTTTTCGAGCGGGCGACTGCATCATCACCCATCTTGCCATCCAGTTCCCGACATCACGACGCTCCACCAACACCGCTCTCCACGCCTGCGCCGTACACTTTTTTCGTGCGACTGGTCCTTCCCATCGTTGCTCACGTCCCCCCCCCCCTTTCTCCGGCCATACTCAATCGCAGCTTTCGCGGCCCCCCAGCTTGGCTTTGCGATCCTTCTGATCCCCGACTTCTACCGCAATGGACCACTCGAGAGATCCTTGCCCCTGGGTTGCGCTGTCCGACTTTGGCGGCGCATTTTGTATGGGAGTATGTTGCATCTGGGCGCTCAGTTTACCATAGCAGGATTGAGCAAGATGCGAACAGTGCTAACAAGACTTCAACAGGCGATAGGTGGCGCAGGTACGATTCGAGATCCCTCCACTCCGCTCAAACCATATCCCGGCTTTCGACACGTAGCAAGATAGCCTCGTTCCACAATCAGATCGCTGACGGTGCCACTACAGTATGGCACGGTGTGAAGGGTTTCCGTAATTCGCCCTACGGCGAGCGCAGGATCGGCGGTACGTGAACGCACAATTTTACAGTTGCCAGCAACACACATATTAGGATGCTTACACTCGGCTTTCTCCAGCCATCACCGCCATCAAGGCACGCGCCCCTATCCTCGGCGGCAACTTCGGCGTGTGGGGTGGCTTGTTCTCGACGTTCGACTGCGCGGTCAAGGGCATTCGTAAGAAGGAGGACCCCTGGAACGCTATCATCGCCGGTTTCTTCACTGGCGGCTCTCTGGCGGTCCGTGGAGGCGCCAAGGCTGTCCGTAACGGCGCCATCGGCTGCGCCATCCTGCTGGCCGTCATTGAGGGAGTCGGCATCGGTTTCCAGCGCATGATGGCTGAGAACACTCGTTTGGATGTTCCGCCACCGCCGAAGCAGCAGCAGCTCGCGTAGGATGCGATACTCCTCCTCGAGATGGGTTTGACGTCGGCGTAAATGGGGTGGGACGGCGAGAGGAGGAGGACGATGATGACTGAGCAGCGACATCAAACAGACAAACGAACGGTGAGACGACACCAACGGAGACGATGCTGGCTGGCTGGCTGGCTGTGTGGCTGGCATGGCAGCAGGGTCCCACGGACCCGTACGGGCTTGCATATTGCGCTGCTGCATGCAAGATTCAAGATGGCATGAGATGAGCGCACGAGGGGGTTGCATTTGCATGAAGAAAACGTGGTCATGGCCGTTGTCAACCCCGGGTCATCGGACCAACGCAACCACTCCACCTCTTCTTCCTAGACGAAAATTGTGGAGTAGCGTTGTCCTGGCCCGGCATGTCGGCGGTACACATGATCCTCTCGTACTCTTGGCTCATCCTCGGTATCCCCCACGGCGGCTATTTCGAAAAATGACGGTTCGGCGCGGTTCCGGCGGCTCAAGCCTGTACACCAAAAAACACCCCTGACGACACTATCACCGCGGAACGATCGGCTTTGACGTGTCAACGATGCTTGCAGCATTTTCTACAGCACGCGTTTTTTTCTTATTTTCCTGACATTCGGACCATCGGCGACTACGACACTATCTCCACTTCTGTTTCGAAACAACACACGAAAAAGGCGCATTCAGAGAGCAGCTGTCATTGGTTTTCACTGGAGCTTTTCGTCAGGGCTTCATGTAGCGTCACATAGAGGCATGCGCATGGGGAATTTCCTCTAGCGGGGTACATCGGCGTTGTGTTTTCATTCAATTTCTGCGTAGGCGAATGCGCTCTGTATAATATGACCAACCAGCTTCTTCCCCACCAGTTCTAACAAGATATGTGCATCGGTGACTGATTGGGAGATGTTCTCATATGGGTTCTGAGGTGTGGGCGTGAGAGAGAGAGAGAGCTGTGCGAAACGAGTGGTACGTACCGGCCAGCTCACCGATGATGACCGACCGTTGTCGAGATAAGAGCGACTCTGCGCCTGTAAAGGGCCTTCCGGGGGGCCAATTGCTGCAGCGCAAACTTTACGCCGCCTTCAGTCGGCGGATGACCGTACTGCGAGGATTGCCTATACTGACTCAAAGGGGCCTACGTATCGCGGCCCACCTGCAGCGGAGCAAAAGAAAAAAAAAGTTGGGCTCAACTTGGCATACATACCGCATCCGTGAATCGGGTACGGGACATGGTAACGATGCGGGCTTCGCACTCGCCCCCCGGAACGATGGCAGGGCGTGCGTTATCTCGCAGCGGAGAAGCGACCATCCCTTGTCAAAGGCTTCTGGTCTGACCACTCAGAGAACTGTCCAGCCTGCACTAGGTTTTCTCATAGTCCATCCAATGACCGGATGTTGCCCATATGATTCACGGGTTTGCCCACATTGCTACTGGAGACTCGCGCCAGTTACGGCACTTTTACTACAGATCTGTCCGCTCCACTGTACTTCACCGAAGTCCTCGCCCTGCATTCTCCTCACTCAGTCCCCACATTTGGGGGAGAGAGAGAGAGAGAGATGAAATGAAAGCTGCTCATAGGTGGCCCCGCGTTCTCGGAAATTGACGGCGTGTTTTCGAGGCACTTTGTTGTCCACAGCGGCTAACTTCCGATGGTATGGGGGCCAAAGAGGCACTCGTCCGCAGAAAACGTTTGTAGGTGGGTGTGGTGAGCGGACTTAGATGTGCGGATTTCGCACGGTATGCGGGGTTTGACTCGGGTGGCCAGGGCTGCACGCGTGTATATGGCGGCCACGGTGAAAAGGTGATGCAGGTGCAACATCTTCGAGCCCAGGTTCGTATCGCTTTTCCCTACTCGCTGGTATCTGTGAGTTTGTCGGAATGCTAGTCATCGCGTTTCTTTCACGTTGAGATAACCCGCGCAAACGGCAAGATCATCGAGCGCGGATCATCGGTCCCACGTCGTGAGCCGGGGAGTGAAAGTTTCGAAACGCTCAGGCTCGCAGCCCAAACAGCCGAGACGGCCAGTGTTTATTTGCTTCTTCCAAGTGAGTCAGAGCAATGGCGCGGGACACGGCGTGGGATGGGCCAGCGGGAGAGGCAGCTGCGCACGCGTGCGCTTCGTTGCAGGGCGAGGACCCCCCGGGCTTCGGCTCTGCCCATTACCTGATCGGCTCTCTGTCAACTACCCCATCCGCACTCCTGCGCCGGCCTGGTGCGCTTCCGCCGCGGCGGCGGCGGCGGCCCGCAGATTCGCGCCTTCCCGCTCCGCGCTGCGTCCCTCAGCCCGCATCTACCCGCAGCCGTCTTCCTGGCCAAGCTATCACTCCTGGGCCCGGGAGAGAAGGGCGAAGGGGGCTCATCGTCCACTGCATCCGAATCTTGCGCACCGACTCGCGCGAGCGGGCATTCCGAAAGCATGGAGTATTGTATGTGCGGGCGGAGCTGACCGTCACAACTGAGCTATTATTCCCGCCTCGAGTGAGTAAGTGCACAGGCGAGTGCCTTTTCCCGGCCGGGCGAGTCCGTGG
>JAJJID010000600.1:0-19618 GCA_022204955.1 Macrophomina pseudophaseolina
ATTACTAGGCTTCTAGACTATAATACTTTTCTAGAAGGTTAATTATTAAATAATTAAAAATAATATTATTATTATAGTAATTTTCTTACTAAATTATATCTTACTATAAGAATAAGCCTTATATTTATTACGAACCCCACGGACGTTAGTCCCATACGGGCAAATATCCCTTAAGGAATAGGAATCCTTATAGGAGGAAATCCCATAGGGGAATACTAACTATAGAGAAACGGCGCTTAAAGAGCTTAGTTAGAAAGTAGGCGGCGCAATAAAATTCTATAGAAAAATAACTTTCTTAAGAGAACGGTTCCCGCACGGGAAGAATAAAAAGCTATAGTTATAAGGGACTATAGTCTAGCGGTATAATACTCCCTTAGTAAGGGTCGCGGGTAGAATCTAGAAAACTAATAGAGAAGCACGTTACGCGATAATAAATAAGATAGATATCGCTATCGTTCGTAGAAGAAAGTTAAAAGTCGGGTTCTAGAAAATAGGCTTTAGCGCCTATATTACGTAAGGTCTATACGATCTACTTAAGAATTAAAAGCCTTAGTATTAATCTAACTCTTAGATTAATCTAATATTACGACTAATTTAATAGTCGTTCTAATCCCTAGATTATTATAGCTTTTCTATAGTATATAGAATATACTCGTTAGGTAGTACTTTAATCTTTATAGTTAACTTAAGATTCCAATATAGACTTATTAGAGGTAATAAGCCTAACGCGCACCGCGCTCTAATCTATTACGTAATTACTACCTATCGTTCTAATTCTTTACTCTTCTCTTATTCTTTAAGGTAAACCTCCCTACTACCCGACCCTACTAGGTAATTCTAAAGCCTAGTAGAAGAGGCTACCGTTACACTTTAACTACTATTCTTATAAGAGAAAGTAGTTCCGAGAAGAGAGATACTTAGCTTAGATAAAAAAGTATTTTCTAAGTACTAATCTATATTCTTATCCGATATCGAAATAGATAATATAGGAGTACTACCCTTAATAAAAACCCTTATAGAGACTATTTAAAACCTTTAGTAGTAAATAAGTAATATTACCCGCGAACTCTAGACGCAATTAGCGGAAAATCGATAACTCCGTTAGTAACTTTAAGAAGTTTAAAACTAACCCGCTCTAGAAGTAGCCCGTACGACGGTCGCGACTCCTCTAACGAACCTTACGTTTAGAAACGAATCGCCGGCCCGAGCTAAAGAAACTACTATAAAGACGGCTAAACCTAATCTCTTTTATAGTAACCAAAAGAAGCTCTAAACCTTTCTATTCTAACTCGATCTCTACTTCTTCTTTAATTCCCGCGAGTTCGAAGGCGAGGATTAAAAGGTTATATTCGCCGCTACGTACCTACGCGATACCGTAGTCTAGTAGTTCGAATTCTATCTTAGGGACCGTATAAGCAAGGAGCTAAGCTAATAGAAAGAAGATACTAGTAGAATCTTCGCTAGCTATAAATACTTTATTAGCTAAATTAAGTAGAGCTTCGGTGACCTAGACGAAGTATATAAGGCGCGCCGAGCCATTATAAGTATCTAATAAAAGACCTTAGTAGCCGATTATACTATAGAGTTCTAAAAGGCCGCGGCCTATCTCGATAACTAGTTAAACCGCGCCTTTATAGACCACTACTATAGAGGCCTTAAAGAAAAAGTTAAGGACTAACTTATAACTTAAGACGACTCTAAGACGCTAGAAGAACTTATTAAGCTAGTAATTAAATACGATAACCGCCTCTTCGAGCGTTAGATAGAGCGCTATAAAGAAAATAACTACGGAGCTAATACCTCGCGCCCTATACGCCCTAAATACACTTAGAAAGAAGGCGACGCTATAGAATTAGACGCTATCTAAAGAAATAATAAGGGCGAAAAACGCGAATAGTAACCCTAACGCTAGTAGACGGAACAAGAAACGAAATATTTTAATAAAGAACTTTATATCTACTATAGAGATAAGTAGAACCCCCGGCACCGCTATCTATAACGAAATAAAACTAGTAAGACTACCGTTAGCACTATCTAAGAAGAAGAAGAACCCCACTCCGCATCTACTATAAGTAAGAAAGTTAACTATACGGCTATAAGCTAGACCGCCTACTTTAACGACAACTACACTACCTACTAGAGCGATAAGTAAGCTACCGGATAGTATTCCTCTAAACCCCGATAGTTAAACCTAGCCACACGTAACGAGGAAATACTAGAAATCGAGAACCTTATCGACTATTTTCCCCTAGACTAAGAACTCGTTAATAGTAGTATAGAAGAACTCTATAAGAGTATAACCGAGAGTAAGAATAGCGTATAGTTAGGAGATACCCTAATACTATCCGATAAATAGAATATTCTCGCTGAACTAGAAGTTCTCGCCGAAAGATACGGTATTAGTAGCTATCTATAGAACGAATAGGGTAACTGCACCTAGACGATATAGATTCCGCACTAAGAAAGCCTCGCCCTAACGGTTATCTAAGGATAGCGCTAGAACACGCTTTAGAAAACTCGAATTAAATAAAACGGGAAAAGATACGAACTTCTAGTAACTATAGACACGATGCTACTTATACACTACTACTAAGGGACCTCTACACGCGAATAAGTGGACTATAACTTTCTCTAAGAGCTAGCGAGAATCCTCTACTAGCACGAAATAGTAACTATCTAGAACCGTACGCTATAATAAATCCCCGACGAGAAACTTAACCGCCCGACCTTTAGATACTAAGTACGAAAGAACTAAGTCTATTAGCGAAGATAGCTAAACAACGGTAACTAGATCCGTTAGAAGTAAGTACACCTATACGTTAACGAATAGGAAGATTATATATATAATAAAATCTATAGCTAATCCCGGTTAAAAAACTAGACGGCTCCCCTATTTAGAGACCCTAGAAGGGGCCGTCGGATAGGTTTCTTAACTAGGTTTTACGCACACTAAATAGTATACGCACCTTAGGAAGAGTTCTTAGAATACTAGTAACTATCTACGAACGAACCGCAATGGCTATACTTAATAGTAAAGTAGAAGGTAACTTTATTAGTTATATCTTTACCACCTAAAACAATATTAGACTTACGGGGAAAGACTACCCCTACTCGCTAAAAATAGTAGATAGGTCCGCCGCCTCTTATAATAAAGGGTAGATTCGGGTCGAAATAGAACCCGTAAAGCTTACTATTAAAAAACACGTGGAGGAGATTATACTTAATGTAACCTCTATACTAGGACACGATATTATTCTAGGAATCCTATAGTTCGAAACCTATAAGCTGTATATCCGATAGAAGAAAAGAACAGTTACCTTTCTAAATAAAAAGTATATTAGATACCTAGTAAGCGCTAGAAGAACACTAACAGTTAAGAAAGACTTCTTAGATATCTAGAAAATCTTAATAGACGTATTAAAGCGAATAAGAAACTAAGAAGAAAAGATATATATAATCTTCGTTAAAATAAGCCTAGAACACGAGTAGAAAATCCTAGCTCGTATAATACGGGGCCTCCGCTAGAAGGATAACGACACCCTAAAGCTAGTCGGAAAAGACTGCCCCTAGAGAATCTATAAAAGATATAACCTATCTACGCGTAGATGGGTAAATATTATTAAATAAGGTATTTCGGCAGCCGAGGTTAACGTAGACCTTAATAGAATTATAAGGCCTACTCCGAATAAATTAGCACCTATACCGGAATTAGAAACCGTCCTATAATAGTTCTAGAATATACTAAGAATATTCTAGGAAAGAGGTAAAGAACAGCTACTAGAGCATTAGCTATAGAATTATAAGATATCCCTACTTCTAGAAGCGTAGCTAGCGTTTAAGCCTATATACTCCTTATCTAAGAAAGAGGCTAAAGTACTACGGGAATATATTAATAAGAACCTAGAACGAGGTTATATCCGCCCGTCGTTATTATCGGCCGGATACCTGATTCTATTCGTACTAAAGAAAAATAGTAAGCTCCGCCTCTACGTCGACTACCAATAGCTAAACGATATTATAGTAAAAAACCATTACCTACTACCTCGTATCGACAAACTATAGAATAAACTTAGACGCGCTAAGTACTTTACGAAGTTAGATCTTTAAGAAGGCTACTATCTAGTTCGTATTAAGAAAGATAAAGAATAGAAAACGGCGTTCCGAACTAGATTCGGCTACTATAAGTACACGGTAATACTCTTTAAACTTACTAACGTACCGGCTACCTTCTAGAGCCTAGTTAACAATACGCTACGTTCGTATTTAGATATATTCGTTTTAGCTTACCTAGACGATATCCTAATCTACTTAGAAACGCTCGAAGAATATACCGAGTATATAAGAAAGGTTCTAAAAGCCTTAGACGAGCGAAACCTCTAAGTTACCCTAGAAAAAAGCGAGTGGTATATATAGAAGACTAAGTACCTAGGGTTTATCGTTACCCTAGGATATATTAGTATAGACGATAAGAAATTAAACGTAATAAGAGACTAGCCTACGCTAAGAACCGTTAAAGAAGTATAATTCTTTCTTAGATTTACTAATTTTTATCGGAAGTTTATTCTAAACTACGCGAAGGTATTAATACCTCTTATAGACTTAACTAAGAAAGAACACGGGTTCGTATAGAGAGAAAGATAATAAATAGCCTTTAACTTACTAAAGCGTATATTTACGAAAGCCTTGGTCCTAGGTATCTATAACCCTAACCTACTTATTACGGTCGAGACTGATACCTCCGACTACGCTATTAGAGTAGTCCTGAGCCAGCTAGACGAGTAAGATAGACTATACCCTATCGCCTTCTATTCGAGGAAAATAATAGGCCCTAAAAAGAATTACGACGTCTACGATAAGAAACTCCTAGCTATTATTACGGCCTTTAAAGAATAGAGATACTATCTAGAAGGAGCTAAATACTAAATTATAGTATATTGCGACTATAAGAACCTATCGCACTTTACTACTACTAAGGAACTAAACCGACGATAGGTTAGGTAGGCTAAAGAACTAGTATTATATAATATAAAAATTACCTATAGAAAGGGATCTAAAAACGCTCGCGTAGATGCGCTAAGTAGACGAGCTAACTATATCGAGGGAAAGCTAGATCTATAACCTACGGTACTTAATATATAGGAAGATAGGTCTTTTATACCCGCTAGCCGTAGCCGCTAGATCACTACTATTTATAGCATCGAATAAATATAGCTTAAGAAAGAACTAGATAACTCGCTTACCCCGGTCCGACGACTAGCCCTAGCGATACGCCTCGAAGGTAACGAATAAGAGTGTAAGATCTAAGAAGCCTACGTAGACGACGTAACGGCTTAAGAAATCGGAGAACTCGAAAACGACCCCTAAGTAACTAAAAATGTAGATAGTATAATTCTATTTTTAAAATTAGTCTACGTTCCGGTTAAACTATGGGAAGAACTCGTAAAAGATATACACGAAGCCCTAGTACACGGTTATTAAGAAATAGATAAGATAATAGAGCGAATTACGAGAAGCTACTACTTTCTAGGGCTTAGAAGAACCGTCTAATAAGTAGTCTCGCAATGCGACCTCTATATTAGAAGTAAGGCCGTAAGATACGTATTCTACGGGTAGCTTTAGCTACTACCGGCACCGAAGCGCCCTTAGTAGTCTATCTCGCTAGACTTTATTACGGACCTACTTAAGTTAAGAGAGCCGCTTACTAAGGTTAAGTATAACTTAATCCTAGTTATCGTTAATAGAATAATAAAGTACGTATATTACTTACTATTCCTTAAATCGGTAAATGCGGAAGAACTTGCCTATACGTTCCTTAGAATAATTTTCGGCAACTACGGATTACTAGAAGAACTCATATTAGATAAGAATCGACTATTTATATCCCGATTCTAGTAATCGCTTACTCGATAGCTCGGCGCTAAATATAAGCTCTCTACAACGGCATACCTATAAATAGATAGCCAGACGGAACGAATAAACTAGATACTAGAGTAATATCTATACTACTACCTTAACTACGCATAGGATAATTAGGTTAAGCTACTTCCGCTCGCTTAGTTCATCTATAATAGCTTAAAAGCGTCCGCTATATAAGAATCTCCATTCTACGCTAACTATAGGTACGAACCAACGGTCTATAGATACCTAATACTAAGTAAGTTATTAGCCTAAAAAGGAATCCTTAAAGCGGACTAGCTAAAGGTACTCTATAAATAAATATACCTAGACCTAGAATTCGTAGCCCTATAAATAGGTAAATACTATAATAGACGGCACTAGGAGGTACTAAAGCTAAGAAGAAAAGATAAAATTTACCTCCTTAGTAAAAATTTTAAACGAAAAAAGAACGACCGACTAAGTAAAAAACTAGACTTTAAAAAAGTCGGCCCCTTCGAAATCGAGAAATAAATTAGAAAGATTAATTTCCGCCTTAAATTGCTAGATACTATATAAATACACCTAGTATTTTACGTTGTTCTACTCGAGCCGGCACCTTAAGACGCCGCACTAATACGCTATATAGAGGAAATAATACCCGAAAACCTAGACGCTAATAAAAATAGAGAGTAGGACGTAGAATAAGTCCTAGATAGCGGATATATTAACGGTTAGTTCCAATACCTCCTTAAATAGAAAGGAGATTAGGATAATACCTAGAAACTACTAGAACTCTACGACTATTAAGAACTTATTAATAAGTTCTATCGCTAAAACCTAGATCGACTAACGCCGCCGACTCGTTATACACGAAGGACCTAAAGTTAAAATTAATAAACGGAGACAACCGCGCTTAATTAACTAACCCGGAACCCTCGGGTAGCGTAGAACCTAAACCAACGCTAGGAGACCTAATAAACTAGGACGACTTCATAGCGTTATTAGCTAAGGCATCGCTACGTAAACGCTTTAACGATCGCTCTTCCTTAGCGTTTTTAGGGTTAATAGAATTCCTAGCCTTACGGGCCGCCTCTAAACAATCTAGCTCCTTAAGGTCCTTAATAGATTGCGCTTTCTTATTTAATATTAGACCCCCACGGCGCTATAATAAAACCTTTTACTTACGAGAATGCTCTAAACGGAACGAAGCGGCACGAAGTTTAGATGTTAATTTCGAAATAGTATCTAGGGCCTCTACCTTATCTGCGGTAACTTTCGTAATAGTACGCTCTAGGTAAATAACTAAGAAGAAATTAGAATAAGCTAAGCGAAAGTAATAGAAACTTATAATTACTCTCCTCTGTACTACTAGTATTATAATAGATATTGCTATAACGAGTATACTCCCTATAACGCGAATATCTAGGAGCGATATAATATACTATACTCTTATCCTTCTCTTCTAGTAAAAGACATTACGTATAAGAAACTAGTATATCGAGATCTAAAAGTACGTATAAAGAATTAATCTTTACACCTAGAAACTTACGCTTAGCTTATTACTCGTCGCGCTTACGTTTAGAAGGTATCGTAGGAGAGACTTATAGAAAAATAAAAAAAGATAGTAAGAACCTAAGATATAGATAAACGAATAAATCTTCGGGCCGAAGATTCTTAAGAGGAGGAATAGTATTACGAACCCCACAGACGTTAGTCCCGTACGGATAAATATTTCTTAAGGGATAGGAACCCTTACGGGAGGAAATCCCGTAGGGGAATACTAACTATAGAGAAACGGCGCTTAAAGAGCTTAGTTAGAAAGTAGGCGGCGCGATAGAATCCTATAGAAGAATAACTTCCTTAAGGGAACGGTTCCCGCACGGGAAGAATAAAAAGCTATAGTTATAAGAGACTATAGTCTAGCGGTATAATACTTCCTTAGTAAGGGTCGCGGGCAGAATCTAGGAAACCGGTAGAGAAGTACGTTACGTAATAATAAATAAGATAGATATCGCTATCGTTTGTAGAAGAAAGTTAAAAGTCAGGTTCTAGAAAATAGGCTTTAGCACCTATATTATATAAGGTCTACACGACCTACTTAAGAATCGAAAGCCTTAGTATTAATCTAACTCTTAGATTAATCTAATATTATAACTAATCTAATAGTCGTTCTAATTCCTAGATTATTATAGCTTTTCTATAGTATATAGAATATACTCGTTAGGTAGTACTTTAACCTTCGTAGTTAACTTAAGATTCTAATATAGACTTATTAGAGGTAATAAGCCTAATGCGTACCGCGCTCTAACCTATTATATAATTACTACCTATCGTTCTAATTCTTTACCCTTCTCTTATTCTTTAAGGTAAACCTCCCTACTACCCGACCCTACTAGGTAATTCTAAAGCCTAGTGAAAGAGGCCGCCGTTACAATATTAATATAACTATTAAAATAGATAATTAGTAAAACTAGCTCTATAAAAATAACTTTATTATTATAAAGAGTATTCTATCTCTAGAAAGAATTAAATCTTATATTAATAAAATATTTAAATAGCTTAAAAGTTTTCTATATAGCTTCTAAAGTAGTAATAAATTAATATAAAATATTAAATTATAATAGTTTAACCCTAGGGTGTACGCTAAAGGATTAAATTCATCTACACGAAGATTAAGCTAAGAAGAAAAGAATACGCATCCTTAGCGACTCTATATAACTAAACGCTAGCGCTATATATAACCGCTTATAGCCGAGGATTCCTTCGAGACTTTCTTTATTACTAGGCTTCTAGACTATAATATTACCCCCCTCTCTCCGGGTATAGAGTATAGGTAGTAAAGAAGCCCTTAGTCTACTTAAGAACTAATTCTCTTTCCCCCTAGTAAAAAATTAGCTACTTTCTTAGTTATTATTCGGATAGCTCCGCTATTATACTACTAGTAGATAGCTTTCTTATTATACTACTAGTAGGTAGCTCCTCTTATTTTACTACTAGCGGGTAGCTTTTTTATCTCGCTACTAGTAGGTAGCTTCTTTATTACGCTACTAGTAGATAGCTTTCTTATTATACTATTAGTAGATAGCTTCTCTTATCTTGCTACTAGTAGATAGCTTCTTTATCTCGCTACTAGTAGATAGCTTCTTTATTATACTACTAGTAGGTAGCTTCTCTTATTACGCTACTAGTAGATAGCTTTCTTATTACGCTACTAGTAGGTAGCTTCTTTATTATGCTACTAGTAGATAGCTTCTCTTATTATACTACTAGTAGGTAGCTTCTTTATTACGCTACTAGTAGATAGCTTCTTTATTACACTACTAATAGGTAGCTCTCTTATTACGCTACTAGTAGATAGCTTCTCTTATCTCGCTATCTAAATAGCTAATCCAAGGCTAAGCTCTATTTATCTAGCTAGGTCTTCTAGCTCTATACCCTCTTCTTAATAGGCGTCGTTCCCGATGTCTAACGGACCCCCCTATCCCCCCCTTTTCGCTAGAAAAAGAGGTAAGGTAGTAGGTATTAATAAAGAAACTCCGTATAATCTAAAAAAAAAAAAAAAAATTTCGTATAAAAGCCGTTCGAGTTACCGTTAATTATTATATTACTCTAGGTAGCCCGTTCTAATATACCCGAAGGTATCCGTGTTTCTAACTACTAGATTTATTCTAGGATTATACTAGACTAGTTAACGTTTTATTACTATACCGCTACGTTTTACTTATTACACTCGTTATGCTTATTTCGCTTATTACGCTTATTTACTTATTACACTTATTCGCTCGTTATATTTATTATATTCGTTACGCTCATTACGTTTATATCGTCTAGCTATTATACCTTACTTAGCTCTAGTACTATTCTACTACGAACGGGCGATCGTAGTAAGATAGGCTAAGGCTAGCCTCCTACTTCTACTTCGGAAGCTAGAAGAAATTATTTACTATTTAGTAGTAAGAGAGCTTAACCTAATATAATAGTTTAACCCTAGGGTGTACGCTAAAGGATTAAATTCGTCTATATAAAGATTAAACTAAGAAAAAAAGAATATATATTCTTAGCGACTCTATATAATCGAACGCTAGCGCTATACGTAACCGCTTACGGCCGAGAATTCCTTCGAGGCTTTCTTTATTACTAGGCTTCTAGACTATAATATAAATATTTATTTATATATATAAAGTAAGTAATTCTACTTATAGTTTAGTAGAATATATAGGGCTTATAGAACTATATATAAAGCACTAAGGCTTAGTAGAGAATTACTAAGCTATACTAGTAATAGTAAAGTCTAGTAAGTAGTTAAAAGAAGAGGACTCTCTATTAAAGAATAATTAAATAAAAGATTTAAAGAATAAAGAAAAGAGAAAAAATAATAAGTTTTATATTTTATATTTTATTATTATATATCTTAATAAGTAGGACTATAGTACTATCTAAAGGTCTTTATATATACGAGCCTTTATAACTTACTAATAATATAATTACTAAGTAAAACCTCTTAGAAGTATCTTATTAGAAATTTAGTTAAGGTAATTTCTAAGAAGATAGATTCTAGACCTAATTCTTATTTAATTTTATATATTTTTATATTATAATAATTAAAATTAATTGAACTTTAAGAATATATAAAAAGATTTATAATCTATCTTAAACTTATTTAGTTATTTACTACTAAAGTTATGTGGTAAATTTTACTACTAAGGTTTACTACTATAATTTACTATCTAAGTAGCTCCCTTTAAAAGTCTATTATATATCTTAGATATTTATTTAATATCTAAGATAATAATATATTATTATATTAATAAGCTACGCTTATATAAGCTTACTTATTAATATTTAATACTATAGAGGTAAAATATTCTATAGTTATACTATCTAGTATAAGAAAGTTATATAGAATACTTAATAGTAAGTCGTATTAAGTAATCTTAAAGATATTTACCTACTCTAATAACGTAAAGTAAGCCTAAGATTATTAAGGTATTTTTAAAGCTATATTAGTTATAGCAATTCTAAGTATAGTAATAGTCTATATAATAGCTATACTTAGTGTTACGAACCCCACGGGCGGTAGTCCCGTACGGGCAAATATCCCTTAAGGAACAGGAACCCTTACGGAAGGAAATCCCATAGGGGAATACTAACTATAGAAAAACAGCGCTTAAAGAGCTTAGTTAGGAAGTAGGCGGCGTAATAGAATTCCGTAGGGGAATAACTCCCTTAAGGGAACGGTTCCCGTACGGGAAGGCCGAAGCTATAATTGCAAGGAACTATAGTCTAGCAGTATAATACTTCCTTAGCAAGGGTCGCGGGTAGAATCTAGGAAACTAGTAGAGAAGCACGTTACGCAATAATAAATAAAATAGACATCGCTATCGTTCGTAGAAGAAGGTTAAAAGTCGGATTCTAAGAAGTAGGCGTTAGCGCCCGAGTTACGTAGGCCCTATAAGGACCCACTAGGATTAACTTAATCTAAGGATACTAATTTAACACTATTAATCTAGCTGCTTTAATCTAGCTATATCGATCTAGATTATTATAACTCTCCTATAGTATATAGATACACTTATTAGGTAGTACTTTAACCTTCGTGGTTAACTTAAGATTCTAATATAGACTTATTGGAGGTAACAAGCCTAACGCGCACCGCGCCCTAACCTATCACGTGATTACTACCTATCGTTCTAATCCTTTACCCTTCTCTTGTCCTTTAAGGTAAACCTATCGTTGCCCGACCCTACTAGGTGATTCCAAAGCCTAGTGGAAGAGGCTGCTATTATACTTAGCCTCTATATAAAGTTCTTCTTATCTAGAAAGAAGAGGATAAAGTTATACTAATTCTAGAGTAGAGTCTTTTACTTACTATATAAAGAATTAATTCATATAAATTTATCTTTATCTAAGAAGAATAAAGTAGAAGATAAAATGCTAAAGTATATAGCTAGTTATAATGGCTTCTTCTAGCTAGGAGATAATAGACGTATAGAAAGAACACGTGCCTAGAGCTACGAGTACTATTCCTAGAGATTAGAAAAGAAAAAGGCGAAATAGATCTAAGACGTCTAGACGCTCGCATGTAGTACGAGAGCCTCGCTATATTTTCTAGAGGGCATGCACACGTCCGCATCCCGTAGGACGCGCCTCTTCCGAGGTGACTGGCCGACTATAAGGAGATGCCGGCTCCTGCGTCCGTTGAAGTTGAAGGTGCAGCGTCCATAACATCGAACAAGGTCATGCGCCCCGGGGATTCCATATTGATGGGAAATAAGCCGTGAAATGCTAAAGGTGCAAAGAAAAAATAAATAGTGAAGGTTTCGTGTGCAGCTTTGGCGCGAGACATACGCCTACTTCCTATCGGGCGCAGAGGGCTGGCACCGACGACGCCTGAGCAGGATTACGAGCAGTCAAAGCAGTCGTCCGGATGCAAATGTTCCTCTCTGCTGGTGGCGTCTGGGCCTGGATGACTGCTTCAACTTCCCACGTCCTATCCAGTCGCTGGCTGATGTTTCTTCTCGTGTCGGCCAGGCCCTCGGAGGGCAGCCGCATGAACAGCTCTCATCCCCTGCCTTCTTCAACTTCGAAATGGCCCCCATGAAATGGCGCGGGACGCATTTTTCCACGCCGCGAGTTCAAACAGATGTATTTATCGCTCTCGAACACAACAATAACACTTTTTGTTTCAACGAAATCGCACCCGGTTTTGAAAAAAGAAACCACACATACACACATACACACCGGAACATGTAAGATGGTGTCTGTGAACCATTTTCGAGACCTGCTGCTGTTTCCAGCGTGCCCGACTGAGGCAGTCGGCAGTGACTTATTCTCGGCACACGCACGGAACACTTTCCGCCCGCTCATTGGATATGTAATACTATATATTATTTTTATAACCCCGTACTTCCATCATATAAAAGGTACAGTGCCAGAGTGGTTAATGGGTGAGACTCGAATTGGACTCTCTAAAGTTCAAAACTATTGATATCTCATGGCCTCGGCCGCGAAGGTTCGAATCCTTCCTGTATCGCGTTCTTTTTTGGCTTTTTGTTCGTTGAAAATTTGATGAGAATTGGGGCGGTGAACAGGGTTTGGGTGTGGGGGCGATGCGCGCACCGGAGGCTGTTGGGGCCTCTGACAGGCAGGCGAAGCTTCGGTTAGCTGGACAGGCTTAGCGAGCACGTGAGCCTCGCCTATAAGCTAGCGCGGGGCCGGTCGGCAGAAGAAAGTGAGCGACTCACCGTAGAACGTCTCTGGCCATTTCCACTGGGGGAGAAACGCTGTGCGGGGCTCAGGGTCGAAATGGCAGCGGCGGCTTGTGGCGAATGAGCTCTTTTTGTGCCCATTTCTTTCTTTTTGGTGCCCTTGTAAGGCTCCTGGCGAGCCTGCTGCTAGTCCGAGTGCAAGGCTTACAAGGGTGGCGCACGAACGGGTCGGCCGCCCATCACGTCGTTGTCAGTGCTTTCCCAGGATTTTTTTGTAGGTCTAGGCCAATCAGCACCCTGGGAAACGACAGGGTGGGCGGCCGAGCCGCTCATGTACCAACCTTGTACAAAACGTAGTGGGCTCGCTTACGGGCTTTAGAATCCTTGCATAACCTTAATTTATGGTATACCCAGATAGTGAGCCACCGGCGAAACCTATGAACTTCCCAAGGATTCGTGCATTAGCTAATGGGGGATCCTCTTGTTACAAGCGGTGCCGAATATATTCCGCTAATCTATACTTCCTTAACCGTGCGATACGCCTGGCTTTCTCCCGTCCATTCCTCGTGCTTGAAGCCAGTTTCCTAGATCTGCAATCTGCTCCCTAAGGGCGTTCTTCCCTTGCGGAATCTTCGGCTCGGGCAAGGCGGCCATTTGACGGGACAGACGAGTCACCAACTCTCGCATCCTGCCCTGTGCGAGGCAGCAGCAGCTACCGGCAGCTGCAGAGCATCGCGGTCGCACACACTCGTCCTCGCCCTCACTCTCACCCACATTGGCCTGACTACGGCACCATGTTTCGCCTTTCTCCCGCACATGCTTGCGCTGCCGATGTTCCTGGCGCCCATTGCGCCACATGGGCGATGTTCCGTACAGGCTTTGACTGCTGCCTTGCTCGCTGCCTTGCCCGAGCCCGCACGCGCCGCCTTCCCCTAGAGTAGGATTCGTGCGCGGGCACGCCGACCATGCGGCTCTGCTGCCCGTGACGGCTCCTGGCCCCTGCAGTGCCTCTTCCCATGCGTACCTCCCGCCCATGGGGTCGTAAAGTCCTTGTGCCCACGAGGTTCGGAACATAAAGCCAGGCTAGTTTAAGGCGGAATCTTAATACGTCCGAGGAAAGGTGATGGAAGCAGAGTCACGGGCATAGCTGAGAAACGAAGCTTCATGCATCATATGAAGCTCGCGACGAGCGCCCCGTGCCTTCCTTCCTCTTGTTCCAACGTCATGTGCATGCGACGCCTGGTGACCCCGTGCGCAAAAGCGTACCAGGTGACGACGAACATATATACTGCAGCACATTCCTCTCTGTCACTCTATCTTCAACCAAAAAAAAGATTCCGCATCGCCCATCGCGCAACCTTACAAACTGGTTTGACAGCACCATCTGAAGTAAGTCAATTCCACAGCACCGGCCTTGCTACTGCTAATCACCTCGACACCTAACACGATTATCACCTCGGATTCTAATCAGCGATGCCGCCGACCAACTCTCTCATCTTAAGCTATCCTAGGCGCCAGTGAAGTCGCCAACTTTCCTGGTTGCTGTCGCGGCCGTTGCGTTAGCTATGCTAGCATCGCGCGCTAACGACGTGTCTTAGTGAAGCTTCCACCAGAGCAGCTCTCTTGCCAGAACATGCATGACAAACAAGCATACTGCATCTGCTCTTCGCAACACTCCTTGCCAATTACAACAATTGGTAGTTGAAAGCACAATGCTTTCTTGTCCTCGCATCACTCGCTTGGGGTGATGGGATGGAGGCGCTGAGGCGTATCATGAATAAAACTTAAACTCCCCAATCTGCCTATTTCACCACGACAAAAAAAACTCGCAAAATTTCAACTGAGATGTGCTGCAATGGTACTTCTGTGGTTATTTACTGGAACGCGCGCGCGACGGACAAGTTGGCGAAATCAGCAGCCAAAGCAGCGCAGGAGCGGCCGGGCAGCTGCCCTGCTTGGACGAACACCGTCCGTGGTAACAGAGCACTTGCTCGTTGAACGAAGCACCTTCCCACCTGTTTAAATTGCCTTCAGCTCACTCGATCTCTTCTTCTTCTGCTTCATTTCATCTCATCTACCTCTCTCAGAACACGTCCCTTGTTCCAACTTCTTTCGTCAGCTCTCAACTAACCTTGACGCTCGTTCTCGAATGACCAATATGTCGGACCCTTCCTCAAGCAATCCTCAACCCACAACCAGAGACGTGTGAGCTTCCCACCACACCGTTCCCTTCTTCGCTTTGACTGACGCTAACCATTATTGTGCTCACAGAGGAGTCCAGTGTGATCTTCTCACCCCTTTCAGCATGCGAGCCACTCTTGAAGTTATGAAAGAGCTCAGCAAACGCCCCTTGAGTGAGCTCGTCGAGGGTGCCAAGGATGCCGAAGAAAGCGATGGGATCGTGCCATTCAGGAACTCGGGAGAGTCCCGCAAGCGGCTGCGTCGCCACAGCACCATTGACAATGTGAGTGGAGTTACTCGATAATAATCATTCACCTTACCCCTGATGGGTCTCTTGCTGACAAACTGGCGTGGGTTGTAGGGAGGCAATGAGCAGTCTGCAATCGTGGTCGAGTCCTCCTCATCTACCTCAGACTCAGACTCAGACTTGGACGCGGACCTGGACCCCGCTTCGGTCTCCGAGCTACGCATCACCCCACTCGACGACGATACCGGCGATAACGTTCTGGACTCCTTGAACAACGCCATCGTTAAGGGCGGAGTCTACAATGGCCTTCCAACAACCTGCCTCAAGACCAGGATGGCAGCGCTGCGGACGCCCCTCGTTAAGAGCACGTTGCGTCAGAACTTCTTCAAGAACCTCAAGCCATCATATCCTTCTCTGAAGCCTTGGGCAAATGGCGGCTCCCTGGAAGCAAACAACCCGCACCTTCTCGAAGAGATAGCTTCTCAATGCTTTGCCCTACCCAGAACATCCAACACTCACTACAAGGCATGGTGCAAGCATCACAACCGTTTGGAACATCTCGGATTAGGACGCGGATTCACTGTATTGGTCGGCTCTGGGCGTGCCACCGTCCAACAGCTCCAACGTGGCAGTAAGTATTCAATTCGGTGATGATGATGATGATGATGATGATAATGACGATTATCATGTGCTGACAGTATCACCTTACAGATGAGATGTCGCATCTCTGTCACAACGAGGATTGCCGGAACCCTCTGCACGTTATTGCCGAACCGCACCTAGCCAATGTCAATCGCAAGGCCTGTGCATTCGCCAAGGGCGATCTCGAATGCGTACACGACCCTCCATGCTTGGCACACCTCAAGTCGTCTGCGATCAGAGATGACCCCCTATGCCCAGCCATGAAATGTCCTTACTGCGAAGACTTCACGACAAAGGGCAAGAGTCCCGAGATCCAACGTGTGGCTCTTAACAAGCACAAGAGAATCAAGCACCCCGAAATCTACGTTCAAGGCGTCGCTGATAAGGCCGCGGCCAAAGCAGCTAAGGATGCAGAGCAGGCGGCAGCAAAGGCAGAGAAGGCCTCAGCAAAGGCGGCAGCAGCGGCAGCGAAGGCGGCAAAGAACAAGGTGAAGGATGTTGCGACAGAAACTGGACTCTGAAAGGTAGCCATCATGTGTCGCTTTCTTATGTGCTTATCTGCATTGTCATGACTTGCTACATGTCACTCTGTCTGTCAGCAGAGGAATATCTTGCTGGGTGTTGATAGCTTCGCGCATAGTAGCTGTGGTATCGAATTGTTTGCGCATGGTATCTGGGTTACTAGGAAATTAATCTAACTATGTGCGGCTCTTTACATAGATATTTAATCATGTCGCATGATTCCAAGGAATAAATTTCTAATCTAAATTTTCACGGCTTAAGGCCGCTTTCTACGGGATTCTAATATAAACCTTTATATAGGAAAGACTCTATAGTCGAAGAGCTAGTTAAACTATTACTCTTATTCTTCTACTTCGGAATATCATCACAGCTAGAATAATCTATTTTAGAGTTAAGAATAATCTTACTAAGGCTATAGGTTAGCCTAGAAATACCGGCCGGGGTAAATATAAGAATACTAGAGTACTCTTTATTATACTAGCCTAAATGCGAGTTAGCTAAATAAGTAAAAGCTATACTAGAATTAGTAGTAGATATAGGGGTTTAGATATAAAAGCAATATTATAAACCCTAGAGAAATAAAGACTTTATAACTCTATAGGTAAAAAGCCTATATAGAAAAAGACATTATAAGAACTAAGAATCTATAGAAATAGTAGAGCTATAATACCAGTATACTATAATAATAGGCCTTCTTCTATCTAGTTTTAAATTTACTAGGTAGGTTAGAAGTATTAAAGGGTTTTATAATAATAGGCCTTCTTCTACCTAGTTTTAGAGTTACTAGGTAGGTTAGAAGTATTAAAGGATTTACTTTAAAATAAAGAGTAGAGAGTAAAGATAAATAAAGAAAGTATTATTATATAAGTATATATTATAAAAGGCCTATTACCTCTAATAGAGTTATATTAGAACTTTAAGTTAACTATAAAGGTTAAAGTACTTATTACGAACCCTAGAGAAGTAAGGGCTTTATAATCCTACGAGTAGAAAGCCCGTATAGAAAAAGATACTATAAGAATTAAGAATCTATAAAAATAGTAGAGCTATAATACCGGCGCGTGTTAGATATTAATAAGTAAGCTTATATAAGCGTGGCTTATTAATATAATAATGCATTATTATCTCAGGTATTAAATAAATACCTAAGGTATATAATAGACTTACTCGGGGAGCTACTTAAGTGGTAAATTACAGTGGCAAACCTTAGTGGCAAAATTTACCACATGACTTTAGTAGCAAATAACTAAATAAGTATAAGTTAGATTATTAATCTTTTTATACATCCTTAAGGTTCGATTAATTTCGATTATTACAATATAAAAATTATTAAAATCGAATAAGAATTAGGCCTAGAATCTATCTTCTTAGAAATTACCTTAACTAGATTTCTAATAAGATACTTCTAGGAGATTCTACTTAGTAATTATATTATTACTAAGGCTATAAAACCTTATATATATAAAGTCTTTTAGATAGTACTATAGTTTAACTCGTTAAGATGTATAATAATAAAATATAAGATATAAAACTTATTACTCTTTTCTTCCCTCTTTATTATTTATTAAATCTCCTACCCGGTTATTCTTTAATAGAGAGTGTAACGGCGGCCTCTTTCACTAGGCTTTAGAATTACCTAGTAGGGTCGGGTAATGATAGGTTTACCTTAAAGGATAAGAGAAGGGTAAAGAATTAGAACGATAGGTAGTAATTACGTAATAGGTTAGGGCGCGGTACGCGTTAGGCTTGTTACCTCTAATAAGTCTATATTAGAATCTTAAGTTAACTACGAAGGTTAAAGTACTACCTAACGAGTATATTTTATATACTATAGGAAAGCTATAATAATCTAGGGATTAGAACGACTATTAAATTAGTCGTAATATTAGATTAATCTAAGAGTTAGATTAATGCTAAGGCTTTCGATCTATAAGTAGGTCGTATGGACCTTACGTAATATAGGCGCTAAAGCCTATTTTCTAGAACCCGACTTTTAACTTTCTTCTACGAATAATAGCGATGTCTACCTTATTTATTATCGCGTAACGTGCCTCTCTACCGGTTTCCTAGATTCTACCCGCGACCCTTACTAAGGGAGTATTATACCGCTAGACTATAGTTTCTTATAACTATAGCTTTTTATTCTTCTCGTGCGGGCACCGTTTTCTTAAGGGAGTCATTTTTCTATAGGATTCTATCGCGCCGTCTACTTTCTAACTAAGCTCTTTAAGCGCCGTTTTTCTATAGTTAGTATTCTTCTGCGGGATTTCCTTCCGTAAGGGTTTCTATTCCTTAAGAAATATTTACCCGTGCGGGACTAACGTCTGTGGGGTTCGTAATACTATCCCCCCTCTTAAGGATCTTCGGCCCGAAGATTTATTCGTTTATCTATATCTTAGGTTCTTACTGTCTTTTCTTTTTATTTTTCTATAAGTCTCTCCTACGATGCCTCCTAAACGTAAGCGCGACGAGTAATAAGCTAAGCGTAAGTTTCTAGGTACGAAGATTAATTCTTTGCATGTGCTTTTAGATCTCGATATACTAGTTTCTTATACGCGATGTCTTTTACTAGAAGAGAAGAGTAAGAGTATAGTATATCGTATCGCTCCTAGGTATTCGCGTTATAGGGAGTATACTCGTCGTAGTAATACCTATTATAATACTAGTAGTACGAAGGAGGATAATTATAAGTTTCTATTACTTTCGCTTAGCTTATTCTAATTTCTTCTTAGTTATTCGCCTGGAGCGTACTATTACGAAAGTTACCGCGAATAAGATAAAGGTCCTAGATACTATTTCGAAATTAACGTCTAAACTTCGTGCCGCTTCGTTTCGTTTAGAGCGTTCTCGCAAGCAAAAGGTTTTATTATAGCGCCGTAGGGGTCTAATATTAAATAAGAAAGCGTAATCCATCGAGGACCTTAAGGAGCTAGATTATTTA
>JAJJID010000601.1:0-19567 GCA_022204955.1 Macrophomina pseudophaseolina
TGAGCGGGCTCACACTGCCAGTTCCGTCCTGTCCGGTCCGACACTGATGTTCCTTCTTCCTGGCCCCTGAATTTGCATTCGACATGTGCTCGCTCCGGCTTTTCGTGTTCTCATGGTGTTGGCTACGGCGCGACTGACAGCCTTGCCTCTGATTCTCAAGGAAAATATTATAGTCAACAGCTCTCTCTAGGCCCTGTCTTTTGCCAAGCGCGAGCGCTTCCCATCCGACGTGTTCGAGGACCAGGAGGTCTCCAAGAGGCCCTAGGCCGAGGAGGAGTGGGGTCAGGATGTTGACCTCCTCTTTTTGTTGTATTCGCTTTGGAGAAGACACGGTCAACTGGGATTGCATGTACAATATAGGTGCAAAGGCAAGCCTGGTGGACTGTGTCGAGCCAAATGTTCACTCACGTCCTGAGGGCTCTAGGCGCCCGCAAGAGACAATAGGAGGGCTTTCTGCTCATGCACTGCAGTAGATGTTCCGTTTCTAATGTGTAATATAGTGGAGTTCTGGAATCGCCCTTGTAACCCACCTTCAGCAGCTTCACACGAGAAATAGGCCGGTCTATACTTAGTAAGCCGCATGCAACCTCTTGGTACCTAGCTATGTCCGGAAGCCTGCGCGTGACAGAATTGGCCAATAGTTCCTTGGCAGGTCTCAGCCCCCATTCTTTCACCCCCCGCACGCGCGGCTTCGATTCACTCAGCCCAAATGCTTACATTTGGCAAGAATCCCGCTAGGCAAAGCCATCCTCTGTCGGCCATCCAGATTTCTCCTTTCCAAAGCATCAACTATCTAGCCGTGCCCTTCCAGGCTTCCTCCGCTCTCTTTCATGTGGCAAAGCAAAGGCGGAAACCAAGGAGCCCCCGTCGACCTCCTTCCAAGACTGACGGAGAGGTATATTTTCTTCACTACAACCACTATCCTTTCCCAGATGAGAATACCTTCTTCCCGCTCCTGGAGCTCTTTCAGGGCCTACCTGGCTCGTATATTCCTTGCAGACTCGGCGCTTATCCGATTGACTCCAATCCACCATATGACGCCATCTTGTACGCCTGGGGCGATCCAGGTAATAAGAAATACACATTTTGCAGCCACAAAGCACGTGTTCATTCTAACCGGCCTACACGACGCGCTCTCCCGGCTACAGGACCCCAAAGAAAGCCGTACCCTTTGGGCCGACTCGATCTGCATCGATCGGCAGAGCCATGTGAAACGCGTTCACCAAGTCCAGCTCATGCGCAGGATCTTCATGCAAGCGGAGAATGTCCAAGCATGGCTGGGGTGATCTTGGACCTCATTGAGCGTTTGCAGGAATCGGAGCTATCAGCATTCAACCTGGAAGTAGCCAAGGCCATAGTGAGGAAAACGACTAGCTATACTTTCTTTCGCTAGTTGAGAATTCGAATGCCACCATGAATGACACGGAAGCTCCGTCTTCTTAGGTCCCATAAATTAGATCGTATTGTACCAACCACTTAATTGCGATAGCGAGAACATGGCTTGGGCGAAGCCTTTTGCTTGTATGTACGCAATATCAGCACCGGTTCGCTGTCCATGGCCAAAAGTTCCAGGCTGAAGGGATCACACTGGACGGAGTGGTGTGGAATTGCGAAAAATTCAACAAAAACTCGGTCCCGACCACAAAGTCGATTGTTGCGTCAATCTGGGCACTGGTTAGTAAATCGATCATGAAACGAGAAGAGGGCCCGAGAATTGTCATTGATATGTTTTTTTCGGCCCTATTCATGGTGAAATCTTCATTGAACGGCGGCTTCGGCAAATGGCTGAGCACCACCGAAGAAGAGCGCAGGGCTAATTTCCTGTCCTTTCTCGACATCAACTGTAGCTTGGGCAAAGATACGGGGAGAGGATGAAGGGCATGCGTTCACGTGGGTATAGTTTACTTAACAAGACCATTCAATCATCGGGAAGTCATCATAAAGAAGTAGAAGAAGGAGAAGGAAAAGAAGGAAGGGAAGAAGTGGGAGGAGGAGGAGGAGAAGAAGAAGAAGAAGAAGAAGAAGAAGAAGAAGAAGAACCAACCCATAACTGCAGGTTCTATAGGAGGACCTAGCCCTCTAACGAGAGATCTCACCCTTAATCTCCTTTTCCTCCTTCTCCTCTTCCTCCTCCTCTATCACCGGTATTTCCCCACCTATTTTCTTCCTCGCTGCTCTCCTCCTCCTCCTCCAAAGAAGGCCTCTTCTCACTCGACGGGAAGGAGACGACCGAGTACTCGCTGCCACTTTTGCTGCTACTGCTGCAGTCAGGATGGCGATGCGGAAGGCCGACATGTCATCGGTGGTTTCCCAGTACAGAAGTAGTCAGTAGATTGGCTCTTAGCCGTCGATCGCCCTCTACGGTCGCCAATCAACATCTTGTGCACCATATCAGCACTCACTCACGTACCGTGGATCGTGATTCTATCAGCTGCCACTATCATCCTTCTCCTCTCCCGCACCACCACCGTCAACGCGACCGCCGGCCGCACCCCTGGCCAGGGCCAGCTTCCACCTGACTCGACGAAGGTTGTCCTCCAACCGGTCGCCCCTCTCGCTCAGTCCAATATCGCCACGTCATAGGGCGGCGGCGACGGCGGCGACGGCGGCGACATGGGTTGTCGCTGCTCTGGTTGTTCTTGTTGCCACTGTTGCTGCTGCCGCCGGTCGGGCCCACCAGTGCCGGAACGTGGCCGTGGCGGTGGGCCAAGTAGGACGCCAGGCCGAAAGAAGACATGTCCTTGGTTGCTTTTGGCGGCTTAGGAGGATGAAAGATGTCACTTTTGGATGATGTGGCTGGCGCCGGTGGCATAGGGTTTTGGGGTGTGGGTGCGCGGAGGAGAAAAGCCTGGGAGCTGAGGCGCTGGGAAGATATTTCTACAGTGTTTCAAGCCCTTCGCTGCAATTCGAATGGCGGCATCGTCATGTGCTTATAGTGTTTGCTAATTTTGTTTTCAGCTGCTTGCTTAGAAAGCACCGAGCTGTTCAACTGCCACGGGCTCGTTTACTTTATCCTCAGCTTGAGCTTTGTGCCATTTAAGGATAGCGCCTGGCTTTTGTTAAAGCTGCTAAGCCGTCTGTAACAGCAAGTGAGCGTTTAAAAAGAACACTCTATGATGTCTTAACGCTTTCCACAGTGCCACGCTGCGCGCCGTCGCGGAGTAAAGTGAGAACAGTGGGCACGCCTTCAGCCGCCGCACCACCCGTGTCTCGCGCTCTTCTGTCACTGTAGCCCTTGGAATTACTGAGGTGTGTTATTACGCTCTCTTCTCCCTCCGGACTCACTTCTCTTCGGTAAAGTTGCAGAACAGGTACCATTCGGGACATGACATCCAATTAGGTGCGAAGAGATGCTCAAATCAGTCGCGCAGACCATACGGTTTTGTTCAACAGCTCAGAATAACTACGCTACGCAGTCGCGCATCAGTGCCAATAAATTGGCGAAGAAAAGCAGCGGATGCAAGCGAGGGTTAGATGGAACCACCTTCTGACAACGGTGCTTTCCGCCCCAATCGTTGGAAGCAGGATATCTTACAGTCGACGGATTTCCCATGTTTTCAAGCCAGCGGGGCCCAAGGCTACGCTAGGCGTCTTCTCCGGCAAGCCGGATTAGTCACAAGTCGGAAGGAGACCTGTGGAGGAGTGTCGGTATACACGTCGAGCAATTGATGTGGCTGGAAAACATGCCAAGGAATTTTAAATGCGTTAGATTAACACATAAATTCAAAAACCTGCTGAAGTGTTTGAGAAAGGGGTAAGGCATTGATTCAATGGCAACACAATCTATCAGAAAAGTGGATACCAGAGCCCTGTGTCTCTTGCGTCTGATGTGCATTCGATCTATTTTCTGTGTGCTATCCTGTGGGATGAATCACAATCTGTGGCTGTAAGCGGTGTTCATTCTGTCCGTTCCTCTGTCCAATCCTATCAGGAAGCCTCCTACGAGTGGCCGTCCACTTCTTAACTGTCCATCAATCAGTGATACAGAGATGGGAGGCATTTCTCTCTGGAATTATCCAGCCCAAGAGAATGGTACATTGGTGAAGGGCGATGATCTCTATTGAAAACTATTATTATGGCAAATGCCACGCATTGCTCGATAACCAGAAAGGAGTCTGGACGATGTTGGCACGGGATTTTATCATCAGTGAACACGTCTGCCTTCATCGGGGTATGAACCTGTGCGACTATTCTGCTGAGAACAACATCTGACCATTTTAGGAGGTTGCGTGCAGGATGTGAGCCTAAAGTGTGACATGTTTTGCTGTATGAATATGGTAATAAGCATGAAGAACCAGGGTTATGGGAGCACCAAAGAAGAATTCAAGGCCTACAAATCATCCATTTCCAATTTCATGTCTGCGCTCTGTTTGAATTGCCTACAGCTCTTTGTCCACACCTGTTACAGCACGTCTCAATGAAATTCGGTCGAGCTCAATGATAAGATGTGCCCACCTAAGTACTATTGGTTACTGTCTGAGGCAGAAGAGTGAAGTCCTGCACAGAAAGGAGTCAGGACTGGGGGGCTTTTTTCGACCCTGACACACACTTGTTACAGCTGAGTTCGACGATAGCGAATGTCATATACCTTTCCGCCTATGTGTTCCCCCTCTCCGTTACTCCCAAAAGCGATGCCATATCGCCCTGTAGAGAATACGGTGCAAAGAGCTTACCATCGACTGGTGCACTTTGAAACTCTGTCTTCTATTCCATGTCATGATTTGTAGAGCGAGGACGATCCTCTTCTGGAGGAACATTCATTCCTCTCGCGCATCGTCAGAATTAACTGGATATATGTTGGCGATATTGACTAATTTGCTCGAAAAAAGTCGGATATGTTTCATCAATTGCACCGCGAAGACTATTCCCACCCAAGTTTCTATGCCAGCATAGCGGGAAAGAGCACGTCGATCACTTTTTTGACCGTTTTTGCGGCAATGCTCCCTCTTTAGCAATCATCACATCGATGACGTCTTGCAAGGGATTATGTGCAGTATAAACCACACGCCCGTCCGGCTGTAATGGCGGGATGAGTCGCAGTATCTGACTCTACGGTTTTATGGGAGACCATGCGTATAGTAACTTCGAGCTCTTGCATGATTATTCAATGACCTACGCGCTTGCGCGGCACAATGACGAGAATCCACGCGAACTGGTCGGACTCTAAGTTGACCTGACTGTATCACCTCCTACGTGTGCCGAATGAGACGCATCTCTCGCTTAAAGTTGGCCCACCCATGCGAGCGGAGAGTTCTTCCCAGCTCAACACCAAAAAGAAGCGTAATCTCCAACGACCTCGTAACAGGAGGTGCTCCATCAACCCACAACGGTTCCCACGCCATCCACAAACTCAGACCGAGAAGGACCTCGAGTCTTCTCTGGACAGCAGCTGCAGCGCGCATCATCCATGCGCTTCCTTTTGCCGCGCGCCAGCTCCCGACGGTTTCCGTGTGTTTCAGGGCTGCATGCGCCCCCGCCAGTTCAAACAGAAAGCCTTCGTGTCCCACCATGACGGGGACCGCTTCGCTCACATCAAGCATCGGTTCATGCGTCTCGACGCACGCGCCAGTGCCCGGAAGAAAGACGTGATGCTGCAACAGCATCCTCGGGGACCAAAAGTAGGCACCCTGTTCGCGCATCAAGGGAGATGCCCGCCTGCCCCTCCATGACGTCACGCTCGTCTCGCGCTCGTACCGATGAAACGCGCTGGCTGCAGAGCGCGGTGCGAACGGCACGCGCCCGGCCCTCTCACGAGCGCCAGGCGGAACCCGCGCGAGAGTGTCTGCCTCACCCGCAGAGAGCAGCACGCTGCCGCCTCCCACCACGTGCAAGCCGCCGGCCAGCCCACTCCCAACCCAGCCTCCAAAGCAGACGACCAAGCTCAATCCAAGCACCGGCTCCTCCATCTCCGCCAAGGCCATCCCCGCCGTCCCATCCCTCAGGGCACCCCTCCGACACGCGTCGTCGTCCACCCCGCCATGTCTGTACTTACGTCCGCACCGCAAGGCACCAAGGCCCTCCAACCCCCCCGCCACCTAGCCCGTTGAGGTCCGGCTATGTGCCTCGCAATAGGTACAACACGTACCCCGTCGCTCTGCTCCGCCACACTGGAAAACACCCCCTCGCACGGACACCGCGGCTTCAAGGCCACCCGCGCGGATCGCGCGAGGCCGACCGGCGAGCAAACAGACCTCGACCCTGCTGTCCACGACCTCGCTACCAGCGCGGCGGGTCAGGAACGGCCGAGGAGGGAGCGTTGGAAAGGTATGTATGTCTCGTGGCGGGTGCCATCGTGATGGGGAAAAAAAAAGAAAGCCGACCTCAAGGGCGTGCAGTCTCCCTTGATGGTAGAAGAGCGGGGCTGGGAGGGAGCGGGAAGTTGAGTCTGCGGAAGGCGATTGGACGACGTGGGTAGATGACCGGGTGGGGTATTTTTTTGGTGGGATAGGTCGAGATCGGACGAGAGGGTGGCGAGGAAGGGGGAAGAAAAGGGCGCAGGAAGACGAGCTTGCCGGAGATGCCGCGAGACGAGACGCGAGGCTACCGGTGTTTATGCTGTGACTGCTGAGTCTTGCAGAAGAGAGAGGCTTGACAGCCTTTGCATCAAGACGTATTCGAATGTTTCCCAAAACTCTGAGCGAGACGCATCTCCATTCGTCTTTCTGGTGAGCGGAGAAAGAGGAACATTTCCCGAGTCGTCTCCAGATGACGCTTTTTCTGTTTCCTTTTTTTTTTATATATATTTTTACTATCTTTGTCTGGACACTGAAATGCTCATCCAACTGCAACTGCGTCCTGGATTGCGCAGGGTAAAAGCATGTTGAATGGAACAGCACAACAGAGGTTGATGCATCTCTTCTCCCAGATCTCCCCAAAACAAACGAAACGTCATCTGTCACACAAGCGGCAATAAACACTCTCGCGAACACGAAGCACGCCTTCGTACAACAACACCAAGGCATGGCAGTCAGCATTGGCATTCTGGAACGCCGAATGCACCGCCCAACGACCCGGCGGCCACCGGCCCGACGTTACGACGGCCATTGCGAGCGGCGAGCGCTCGCTTCCCACCATCTTCTTGCTCTTGGCAGAGGAACGTCTCGTGAAACAGCAGAGGAACGGCCGAGGGGGATCGCGCCTTCAGGTCCGCGGGCGCTTGGGTGGCTTAGCGTGTTTCTCACACCTCCAAAGCAACGAAAAGGTACTAAGAGTGAAATGCAGCGATCTCCGGGACTCCGGGGAATGGGGTGAGAACAAGCGGCACCGAGCAAAAGTAGCAGCATGACCTGTTCAAAAGCAGCAATGGCATTGTCGCGTGTCTCAGCTCATTCCTCCTTCACGATTCGAGAACGGTGGTCTCGAACACGCGCGTCCTTCGTTTTGTCGTGACCTCAACCATCCCGTCAGTGGCGCTCGCTAGTCCGACACGTCCAAGCCTTTTTTCTTCTTCCCACCCCACCGCCAGACGGTACCTACATCTTGTATTGTACCACCTTGCCACGAAAAACGCCCGCCGCTCCGTCCTAGCGCGTTCTCGCTCTGCTCCGGATCGACAGGAGACGGTTGGCCCGCGGCGGGTGGCTGGATTCCGGCTGGAGCGGCTGGCTCATCCACTTCCTCCCTTCCTTCCTTCCCTTCCCCAGTTTTCATCTCTGCTCCGGAGAAGACGGCCGGCTTGTACAGATTGCCGAAGGGAATTGACCGCGCGTGCAACAACGAGCCGGGGGAGACGAGCCGGGGGAGACAAGCCGGTCGAGCGCATTTGTATTTTGGATGAATGGGCAACCCAATCTCCCGGCCTAGACGTCATCGCAATCTGAATTGACAAAAAGGCCTTGCTCCCCATGTCTGACTTCCTGCGCGCAATCTCCTGCTCGAATGCCCTGCTCGCCCCCGCCCGCCGGGCGCTCGGGACGTGAGAGGGAGTGCAGCATGAGTGACTCGCTCCCAAATTCACCCCCGACCCACCCACATCCTCCACCGTAGCGACCTGCCTCCAGCAAACAGGCAGAACGGCAAACGCAGAAGAGGCAGATAGACCAAAAAGAAAAAAAAGAAAAAAAAAACTTGCGTGATAAGCGGGGTCCGCGATAAGGCGGCCTGCCGGGAAGGCAGTGTTGGGGCCAAGTGCGGCCGGGCCAGCCAACCTTAACTCAAAACACTCGTCATGGGACAACGCGGTTTTACATGCACTGCTGCCAAGACTCAATGTTGTTTTACCGGATGCGTTGTCGTCGTTGTGGGGGGTGGGGGGTTATAGCAGAGGGAGCATTATGGACGTGCTGTCATGAGGAAAGGCGGAGGCGGACGGGCAAAGTTTCAAACAAAACACTACGCCCGGGAGGCGGGGATGGGTTAGTATGTCGGATATTCAGAGACAGTCACAGGAAGCAGATGGACGGAGAAAAAAAAAAGCTTTTAGGCACCGAAATCGCATTGCTCAGCAGCGCAAATAAGTAGGTACAAGAAAATTGGTGTTAGAAGAAAGAGGAAAAGCATTGCGAACTCAAGACACTGCCTCAAGCTGCCGCAAGATCCCACTCTTTCCATCTCAGAAGAAGTTCTCTCTTTCAATAGCTCTCAACCACAATCCACCATGACACTCTCCCCCCCTTGCTATTTCCATCTCGTTCCAGTTAAACAGTATTCACAGAAAAAGCTGCTTCCTAACAATATTGACAAGTGAAAACAGAAGGACGCGATCCGCTTAGAAGAGGCGGAAGTCGCGCATGTGGCGGCGGACCTTGGCGGCGGCGGCGGACCAGAGAGCGGGGCCGGGCATGGGGTACTCGGAGAAGGTGGTGTAGAGGTTGAACTTGATGCCGGGGTCGGTCGGGGTGTAGAAGGCGGTGGCCTTCTCGCCGCCGGAGATCTCGGTGCTGCCGGAGCCGGTGACCTTGACGTTGATGCACTGGGGGTAGGCCTGCGCGCCGTTCTCCTGGCCCGCCGAGTGGAGCGCGATGATCTCGTGGCGCAGGACGTAGTTGCCCGGGGCGAGGCCGGCGGGCAGGGTGGTCGTGTGCGTGAAGTTGTTGGAGATCAGGTCGTCGGTGGCCCAGGTGCCGGGCGAGCTGCCGGAGACGAGACCCTTGGCCTGGAACTTGACGAAGGAGAGCGAGGTCTTGTCGGCGGTGGTGCAGTCGCCGCCGCAGCTGGCAAGGTAGTCGATGACGGGGCCCTTGTGCGAGTCGGGCCAGGTGCTCCACTGGATCTGGAGCTCGTCGCCGGCGGCAGCCTCGACGTAGGCCTGGCCGGGCTTGGCCTCCTTGTGGCAGATGATGTCGCCGGAGCTGAAGGAGTTGGGCTCGACGAAGCCGTTGTCGAGGTTCTGGGCAGTCCAGCCAGCGACCTTGGGGGCAGGGTTCTGGTAGGAGAAGCTGGGGTCGTAGCCCTGGAAGCTCTTGCCGTTGACCACAATGGCGGAAACGTGGCCGTGGGCGGCAACAGAGGCGACCATAGCGCCGGCAGCGAAGAGAGTAGCGGAGGTGTGCATTTTTGCTGGTTTAGTGTGTTTGGTTGGTTGGTGGGTAGAAAGTGGTGACTGAGCGGCTAGCGCTGGGAGAAAGAGAGAATCTGATGAGAGAGAGGAAGAGCGAGAGCGAAAGCGGTAGAAGGCAGTGAATGAAGTCGGTTGGACCAGCCGTGGAGAGCAGAAGGAGGTGGTGAGAGAGCGCTGGTTATATAGGTGCAGGGCCGTGAGAGGCTCCAGGACGAATAGCCCAAAGCGGCAATGGGCCGGGAACCCGAGTTAGATTGCACTTGATGAAAGGCTGGTGTCTCGAATGCACACTGCTGGCGAAGCTGATCCACACTTGCCACGTCAAGGCGCCCAGCGGAGGACTGGTTGCTGGTTGCAGCACGCGCGCTGCGCCTTGACAAGCTCTGCGACGCCATTTTTCCATCCAATCGCGCTTCAGACGGCCACAGGACCTGGTCGTCGCCGTGGCGCGCGGCGAAACAGCCACGCCAAGTTGGCGGTACAGCAGCAGGACGCATGATGGATCGCATAAGGGGATTGCGATGGCGATGCTTGGCCGGGTCAGACGGAGGACACGGCGCGTTTAGCGAAAGAGAAGGGAGTTCTCGAAACAGTGCGACAAACAGCAGAACAACAGGAGAAACAGCAAACAGCGAGCCAATGAGGCGCGATCGACCGCCGATACTTGCCTGTGGAGGTGGCGTTCAGTCGGCTATCGGGTGGGCCATGCTTACAATCATGCTTCTTCCCGACTTCGCCGTTTTGGGCCTTGTTTTAGGAGCGCGCAACCGAGCCTTGTCCTGTTTCGCGCATTGCAATGTGTGACGCGTTGGGAAGGGACGGCAGACGATCAGTGGGCTGCGGTGGTCTGGGTGCCGACACTGGTGTGGGCGAGGGGTGGAGGTGCAATTAATCGAAAGCAGAAGCGCGAGACGCCCAGCCGACAACTCGGCCCGTCGGCCACGGTGGCTGCCATCCCGGGGCCCGCCCAGCCAAACATCCCTAATCGGGTCGCCCCTGATTGGTGGAGAGAAGCGCGCCAGCCCCAGGAACGGAACATGTTACACTGCGAGCTCGGATTGTAGGTCGACAGTGAGCCCAAAGCGGGCAAGCGCCCTGTCGCAAGGAGTTTCGGCCTCCTCTCCTATTCGTCCTGGCCCATGCGTCCTCTATTCCGGCCGTTGCCTGCGACGCTTAGCAATACCGCCCGCGTCACTGAGGCAGCTGTCCGGCGGCAACTCGTCGAAGACGCCCATTGCATGCGCGTCCGGACAACTGCCTTCACTCTCCACCGGTGTTTGTCAGTTCGGTTTGCAACGCTTGGGATTTCTACCTACCCCTGCCGCTCTCGTATCCTGGGACGCCGCCTCAGGAAAAACGAAACGCATCAGGAGCAAAACCAAAAATCCAATTGTCTGCTGGCAGATCCCTCACGACTTGCACATGCTCTACTTGAGCTGCAGGCTGTTGCCCCAGCCCTTGAATTCGTCGAAGAGGGTGTAATCCACGGAGAAGGCCGGAGGGCATTTCAGCGCCTGTACAAGAGGCGCCATCTTGTCGTCCAGAAGCTTCTTGATGGGCCCAGCATCCTCGTACAACTTTTCGAGGAATGGTGATCCGAAATCGGGAGCGGACGCGATCATGAAGCAGTTCGGCTCGTTCGTCCCCTTCTTGATCGAATCGAGGGTGAAGTTGCCACCACTGAGCTTCTCCACATCAACGGAGACCCAATTGTCCGCCGTACCGTTCGCATTGCCCCCGACGAGGTACCTGTTCAGCAGATCTGGATACTGCTGGTACATGTACTTGGTCTGCTCGCTAATGTCCTGGACCGTTAGCGGAACGCTCGAGTGGCGACGGTACCAGTTCGCGGGAATCCGCTCAGCGCCGGTGAGCTACTTTAAGGTCAGTATGGCCATGGGTGAGCGAGCTGAGGAAGCATACCCAGGTCACGTTCCCATTTGGCTCCCCGGACACGCCATAGAAGGATTTCAGTGTTTCGCGGTCCAGGCGACCAGAGGGCTTGGCGGCGCTATGGTTGGCGAAGAGGTTCGCGATGAAAAGGTATGTGGCCGAACCCATCACCGAGTTGAGCGGAGTCAAGAACATTGCCGTGTTGTTCTGAATGCTGTACAGCGTGCGATTGAACCTGTGGTCTGTGACGACCTGCAAGTTGTAATCAACCTCATCATCCGTCACGTTGCCCTGTCTGTTGTAAAGAATCGTGAAGGCCTCGCGGTCCAGGTCGACAGCATTGGGATTCTGCGAGTCGTATAGGTCTGACCGGGTAGGCGAGGCATCACTCTCGAAGCCGACATGGGTACTGCTGAGGCCGTGCGTGCGACGCTTGAGCGGATAAGTCACGTTCCGGTCGGTGCGGGGATGGTGGCCGCCGATAGAAAGCGACCACATGTCGGCGCTGCCACTGGCGGCCAGTGCCTGCCAGAGGATGTACTCCACTACGCCGGCATCAAGCGCGAAGACTAACCTTAATGTCAGCATGGAACAACGAATATTTGGTGCAGCAGGCACTCGCCCTTAACGATAGCATCTCTGGCCTCGTCGAAGTTGGTCACTCCGTCGTGTGAGATGTATCGGCTGGAAGAATGTAACATCATTGAGTCTATGAATCTGAGGCACGACCGGGCTTACTGGTTGGCAAGGGCATTCAGAGCAGGACAAGGGCCACGAACGCTGCCATTACCGGGAAGTGCGAAGGCGTGAGAACCGGTGATGTCCACGAGCTGGTCGTGGATGTCGAAGGGCGGGCGGACGGAGCGGTCAGGAAGGTGCCCGATGGCTATGCCGAGCATGGCCATGAGGAGGGTGAATAGGAAGAAGTACTTCATGGTGACCGGATGAAGTCAAGTTGCTTGAATGGTGCTGGTTCGTGAGTCGGCCAGGCGCAGTTGCAATTATTGCTTCGAAAGCGCAAACCGAGGCGATGGTGAGAAAAGTCGATAGAGGCAGAGCGACGGGGATTTAAGTAGCCAAGAGCACCCGCTCTATGGTCATTTGCCTTCCTCTTAACGAGTGTGGCGCTCCGATGGAAGTCATAGCGTCCGTGTCTGGCTGCCAGTATGAGCAGGTTTGCGCAGGATGGTGACTGAGGGTGGGATTGGTGCAGGGGCCAGAACTTCCAGAGTACAGTTGGAGCCCGGTAACTTGCTCACGAGAGCCAACAGCTGAAGCGTGCAATCACGAGAGACTGCGCTACTTTCAAGGCGATCACGGATAGGATAGAGTACCTTGATATTATTCAATGGGAGCGGGGCGGCGCGGTCCGCATTGACGTGTGGTGGAACCCCTCCCCGCTGTGGCGCTTTCTGGCGATCTTAGCAGGATTGATATATAGATACGCGGAGTAAGGCAAAAACTACAGCCCTGTACGGACACGCGCAGCGCAAGCACTGGCCGCAGGCGGCAAATAACGAAAATATATTGTCCTCAGTGAACAACCGGCATTCAGCCCTGAGTAACATCCACTGCATCCTCACCCTTGCCAATGTCGACCGCGCCGCTCACCTCATTAAAATCCTCAAGCTCTTCGCTTACGGTTTTAAGCTTTTCTTTGACACTGGCGACGCCTTCAAATCCTACAATGTGTCGGGCCGGCGGGTTGTCATGGCCTCCAATGGCAGTGAGTGCATGCACTGTCTCGGCTATTAACGACGATCGCACGGCAGGATCCAACATTGGATATAGCGAAGTAATTGTGGAAGACGACAGAAGGTCGCCGGTCGAATGCACGTTTGCGGTGCTTGCGGGAGAAGGCACTTCACCATCAGCAGAGGGAGACGGATGACTTGCCAGCCCGACTGATCTAGTATCCAGCTTGTCTAGCAAGCCGCTGAAAAGCTCGCGACACAGAGGGGCAGGATTGACGTCTGGGGCATATTCTTCCATAGGGGGAGCGGAGGTGATGCGGTTAGTCAACACATTGACCTCCATATTTGGCTGCACGATGGACATCTTGATGTTAAACGGCGCAATCTCGTACGCCAGGCTCTGTGCGGGGATAGTCAGCACAGTGTCCTTCCGCGGGTTTTACTCCTTCAAGCTCACGTCACAGTATCCTTCGATGGCCCATTGAGAGGCACAGTACATGCCAAGGCCTGGTGTTCCCAAATGGCCGGTCGTTCCTGTCAACATGATTATGTGGCCATTCTTGGCAGCCCGCATAATGGGCAGCACAGCCTTGATAATGTTGACATTGGAGAAAAAGGTGGTCTCGAACTGGTCACGGACAAGATTCATGGTCCGCGTCGACTGTGCCAACTCCTCGACCGTGCCCACGACGGTCTCGGTGGAGCATCCCAGCAGCACGTCAACCCCGCCAAACGCATCGACGGCCTCCGCAATAGCAGCCTGGCACTGGCCGATGACTCTGGGAGAGTTCGTCAGCAGGGGCGATCGGGCATCACGTGGGGCGGAACAAGAAAGCGAAGCATTGATAAGCAAGACTCGGCGCACCTTACCTGGCATCGAGGCTAACGACGCGCAGCCTTTCCTTCCAGCGCTGTTTGTCGCCCTCGGCGCTGCTGACCTTGTCGAGGAAATCGCGGAACTCCTCGCTGCGGCCGCTCTCGCGCTCGAACTCAGCGGGCAGCACGCCGGCAACGACATAGTCTCCGTGGTCGAGGATCTGAGTGGCCAGGGCGATGCTAATGGGCGAGGTGCCATTTGTCAGGAACCAGACGCGCGGGGCGTTGTGCGGCGGGAATCGCGGAGACCGAGGCCGAGCTGGTCGCTGCGACGGAGCGGTGTTGCTGTGGCTGCTGCCGGCCTGGGGCGGCGGTGCGGACGACGCGGGCGGCGGCGAGGCCATTGATGCGCGGTCACGGATGAGGAGATGCCTGAGGGATGGGCGAGCACATTGCGCGGTGCGTTCGAGGTCTGAGAGGGCGACGCGGCGGCGGACGAGCGAGAAGCGCGTCGGAACTCGCAGGGCAAAAGCGCGCGCGGGCGGTGTCAGCCGAGCCCGAACTTCAAGGCCGAGCGGAGAAAGGCATGACGCAGCCCGCATTTCACCGATGTCAAAACCATGTCGGCCGCCGCTTGCTGTAAGAGCGCATTCTCCGCGCCGCTGCACCATGTCCTTCTGGCGGTGCTCTCGCCGCTCGCTCCTCACTGCATCGTACCCGCGCCTTAATGCCACCCGCAGGAGCATCCCAATTCCCGCTTTCGACACCGCGCCGTTCCCCGTCGTAGAATCATGTCCGTCGCCGACATGCTCGTGTCGCCCCATGCCCTCGTTCCCAGAAGGCCTTGAGATAGACCACAAGCAGAACCTCAATGGCACAATGGGCGCCTATGCCGAGCAGATCCTCATCGCTACTGGGAAAGACGACTGGACGAGTCGGATAGAGGAGGAAGACGACGCTTATCTCCAGCGCAAGGTCAAGGACATACTTGGAAGAAAAGGGGAGCTCAGTGATGTTAGTCTCCCCGGATAGCCACGGCTCATAACGGACATGCGCAATCGCTGTGGTCTGCGCCATCGTTGCCAGCATCCCCGAGTATATGCCTGTACATGCTTCCTCTTGCGCGCCAGATGCTCTCTCTCTCTCTCCTCAAAACTGTGTACTAATTCACTGCCGAAAGCCGTACCACAATATCCTTATAACAAACGTTTCTTTCTCCGCCGCATCCTCCTCGCCCGATTCCGCGTCTGCGTACCTCTTCCCGAGCTTCAAGTACATCCCTTCGATACCGCTTGCCGAAGACTCGGTCAAGAATTTTATACGAGGCTTTGCGAAGCCCAAGCAGCTGCACAAAATGCACAAGGATGTTCTCTCCCCGGAGGAGCAGGAGAAATTGGTGAAGGACGAGAAGCTCCAGGCAAACTTTTCCGGTGTTCGGGAAGTGGACGAGGTACTGGTGCTTATTTGTGGACACGGCGGGAGAGACGCCCGCTGCGGCATCCTGGGTCCTCTGCTGCGGGATGAATTTGAGGAGAAGTTGAGGGCCAAGGGAATAGACATCCGCCCGCAGCCGGATCTGGAGCAGCATCACGGGCCCGCGCTCTCCGCCAGTGTAGGCTTGATCAGCCATATCGGAGGGCACAAGTATGCGGGAAACGTCATCATCTACATTCCCAAGACCCTGAAGGAGGCAGGCCACCCATTGGCTGGGAAAGGCATCTGGTACGGCCGGGTAGGCCCGGAGCAAGTCGAAGGCGTGATAGAACAAACCATTGTGCAAGGCAAGGTGGTAAAAGAGCTATTTCGAGGCGGCATCGAGGATGACGATGCCCGCACGATACTTAGATTATAAGGATCAAGAAGGACGAACCAATAGACACGCTCTGAAGCAAATTTAGCGGGGCGGGTGACCACAGCGTAGGGCTGAATTATGCTCCCGCGAAACGCTCGGCCTTGAAGCTTCTCTGAACCCACCACCTCCAATTCCCTCTGCGCCACACACTCTCTCACTCCCTCTCCCACCATTCCAACCCCAAATGCCGCGCCCACGCCTCCTCGACGCCTCCCTCCGCCCCAATGCCGGCGTTCTCCTAGTCCTCGGCGGCAGCGCCGCTGCTGGGTTCGGCTACCGCTACTGGGCTACCGCGAGCAAAGACACCGACTCCGCCGCCGCCGAGTCCACAACGCTGCACCCGGCCCTCTTCTCGCGCTACACGATCGCCGCGCGCGAGCCCGTCTCATTGACCAGCACGCTCTTCACCCTCCGCGCCCGCGACGACCCCGCCGCTGCTGCGCAGCAAGACCTGCGCGATTTCTGGCGGCGGGCCGTGTGGAGCGTCGAGGCGAAGCAGCCGCAGCTGCAGATCGCGCGCGCGTACACGCCGCTGCCGCCGCTGCCCACGTCCACCGATGCCTCTGCCGAGGAGCTGCGGTTCTTGATACGGAGAGAGAGGGGTGGGGAGGTGTCGGGGTATCTGCACCGGCTGCCGGACGGCGCGACTGTCGAGCTGCGGGGGCCGCACGTCGAGTTCGCAGTGCCGGAGGATGTGAGGGAGGTGCTGTTTCTGGCGGGCGGGACGGGGATCGCGCCGGCGCTGCAGGTGGCAAGGGCGCTGCAGATGAGGGGAGGGGAGACGAGGATGCGGATTCTGTGGGCGAGTCGCAGAAGGGAGGACTGTGTGGGTGGGAGGAGCGATGCGGATAACCAAGGCGCCAATGGTGGGTGGAGGAGATGGCTGGGTTTGGGCAAGCAGGAGCAAAAGAAAGATGACTCCGGGGAGGGCGGAGTGAAGGGCGTTATTGTGAAGCAGATTGAGGCGCTGAAGCAGCATGCAGCGCCCGGTCAGCAACTGGCTGTTGATTACTTCGTGGATGAGGAGAAGAGCTTCATTCAGCCGGGCGAAGTTGCGCGCTTACTACAGCAGTCGGACAAGTCTGCGGCGGGTCGAGCACCTGGCTCTCGACTCATTCTGATATCTGGCCCGGATGGCTTTTTGGACTACTGGTCTGGCCGGAAAGTCTGGGCTGAAGAAGGGGAAGTCCAAGGCCCGCTGAGAGGAGCTCTCTCTAGGATGGACCTCAAGGGTTGGAATGTGTGGAAGTTGTGAGCCCTGTCCGCCGGAAGACAATGCTTCTCATAAGTCTGGCTCGGCGATTCTCTCACGAATCAGGGATTCAAATCAACGTTTCTCAGAGAGGTCGCGGACCGCTGAACCTCCTCCTCGAGTAGACCGACTGTCACTTCTGAATGGAGCTTTAACCAGTCGGCTCGTAAACCAGGATGTAACCCGTTACATATGTGGGTCGAAGCACTCATCTGGATGTGCCTGCCGTAGGTCGACCGATACATGTACATCTGGACGAACTTCAAACTTCCCATGTTGCACTATCAGCCCATGTGCTAGGTCCAATGGACCGGTCGCAAGATTTTTTTCTAATCATTCTTTTTTTCTTCTCTTTTTTAGAAAGAAAAAAAGACTCCTCAAAATAGAAGCCGAAGGTCAAGTGCTGATCTCGGTGCTAGTCGCGTTCGGGATTTCCGAAAGCCATATATCTCACGTATTTATTCGCGGTTGACGCTCCGTACTCATGAACTCTACTCCTTCTAAGGTGCAATTTGATACCTTGTCGCCAGAGGCTCTCCTAGGACGTCTTCAGCCGCGCGTAACCCTGAGCTTACGACTGGTGGCTTTGCCGGTCATCGGACTTGCCGAGTCATACCGCCGGATCGGATTGCCGAAAGCGGACGCCGTGGACTAACTATCTGCAGCTACCCCATGAGCCGCATCTGCCGCCTTGCGTGCTCTGATCAACCAGCGGAATTCCTCCGCTCTGCTGATAATCGCTTCTCCCGACTTCGCAAAACAAGAGAATAAAAATATACATGTCAGCTCTTAACATGAATTTGCAGCCCTGGACCTAGCAGCTCTTTCGTGTGGTCGTCAGCCATGGCCGACGGCGAAGACATCCAGTGGCCGAGCGTGACGGGGCGCACCGAGAAGGCGCATGGCGTGACCAGCTCCGCGGAGGCGTCGGTGCCTGTCGACGACGAAGCCAGGCCAGACGTGTTCTCTTCCACCCTTCAGGAGGTTCTTTTCGTTTCGGTGGCGACTATGGCAATTGCCATGTCGTCTCTCCTCAACGGCGCCATTACCGTGCTCACTTCGCAGGTTCAGAATGACTTGGACATGACCACTGCTGAGCTTACTTGGCTGGCTGGCTCGTCTTCGTGCGTCTTCCTCTTCGTCTCACATCTGCAGTACCGTTCGCGCTAACCTGTGTATAGCCTTGCTTCTGGCTCCTTTCTCCTCTTTTTCGGCAGACTTGCCGATCTGTTTGGGCGAAAGACGCTCTTCATCGGCAGCATGGCCCTTTTCGCAGTCTTTGCCTTGGCCTCCGGCTTCTCCAAGACACCACTCCAGCTCGACATCCTGAACGGCGTGATGGGTCTCATGTCCGCTGCCTCTGTCCCGCCGGCTCAGGGAATGCTGGGTACCATCTATCAGCGGCCATCAAAGCGGAAGAATAAAGTCTTCGCATGTTTCAGTGCCGGTAATCCTATGGGCTTCGTATTCGGCAGCATCTTATCAGGCATCGCGACGCAGCTATTCAACTGGAGAGCGAGCTTTTTCCTGCTTGCCATCATCTACGTCGTTGTCGTAGCTATCGCCTTCTTCACCGTCCCCGTCGACTACACAAAGAAGGAGAAGATGTCCTTCGACGTCGTCAAGAAATTCGACGTCGTCGGCACGGTCCTCACAGTTGCTGGCATCGGCATGTTCTCCGGCGCACTCAGGCAAGCATTCCTTCCTCCCGGCCCACACTATCCCCTCTAATTTCCTCCCAGCCTTGGCTCCGACGCCTCGCAAGGCTGGAAAACACCCTACGTCCTCGTCCTCCTCATTCTCGGCGCGCTTTTGATCGTCTCCTTCGCCTTCTGGGAGCGCTGGTGCGCCCACCCGCTCGTCCCCATGTCCATCTGGCGCGACCGCGACTTCTCGCTCGTCATCACTGTGCTCTTGCTCGGCTTCCTCGCATTCCCCATCATGGCCTTCTGGATCGCTCTCTACATGCAGAAGCTGCGCCACTACTCGGCTTTGCTCGTCGCTGTGCACATGCTACCCATGGCTATCGGCGGCATCATCGTCAACGTTATCGCCGGCCTCATCATGCACCGCGTCTCCAATACGCTACTTATGTGCACCGGTGCCGTCGCCTATGTCGCCGCTTTCCTCCTCATGGGCCTGCAGCACTCGGACAGCAGTTACTGGGCCTTCATATTTCCGGGACTGTTGCTGGCCGTGGTCGGCGCGGACTTTGAGTTCTGCGTCGCGAATATGTACGTCATGTCGAGCTTGCCGGCGGAGCAGCAGAGTATCGCGGGCGGTATCTTCCAGACAGTCACGAAGTTGTGTGTGACGATTGGGATGGGGATCAGTACGGCGATTTTCGATGCCGTCGAGGCGAGGGGTGTGGCCACGTCGGGGTACTTTGCCAACGATCCAATCGAGCCGTACGCCGCAACTCTCTTGTACTGTGCGGGGGTTGCGGCTTTAGGCATCCCGCTATGTGGGTGGCTGAGGATCGGTGTGCAGGGCGGTGGTGGGAAGGTGGAGGAAGAGGGGAGTGTGAGTGAGAGGGGCAGCGCGGCACCGGGGAGTGTGGT
>JAJJID010000602.1:0-19518 GCA_022204955.1 Macrophomina pseudophaseolina
GCTTCCGGAGAGATAGCCACAGTCCAGTCCTGCACTTTGCTGACAGCGGAAACATCCATGTTTGCAGGCGCCACCGCAGCCACACCCTCTTCCAGACAGGAGGGGAAAAAAAAACCGCTTGCTCTCCTCCCTCAAACAACCTCCCCCGCCACCATGCCCACCACGCCCACCGCGCACAGCCCTCGTAAAGCACACACCAGCACCACCGCCGACCGCTCCGCCCCTTCCAATTCTTCTTCTTCTTCTTCTTCTTCTTCTTCTTCCTCCTCCTCCTCCTCCTCCTCCTCTTCTTCTTCTTCTCCTTCCTCTCCTTCTTCTCCTTCTTCTCCTTCTTCGCCATCGCCACACGATGACGGCGCCGGCGACATCCACCACCCCTCTCGCCACGCCACGACATCCATCAGCCGCAGCAGTGGCAGCGGCAGCGCGAACGGCATGGACGGCGGAGCCAGTCTATTTGAGCCGGCCGTCTGCAGAGAAGGGGGGATGGCCGGCGCCGTTGCGTTGGCGGTGGCATTGGCAGTGGCGGCGGGGGTGGTGACGAGGGTTGTGGTGGTTGAGGTGGAGGGCGGCGGGGGGCGGAGGGAGACCGTGGAGGTCGCTGTTGTTATGGGCGCTGGACGGGGGAGTTCGGTGGTCGTGGTGGTGGAGGTCGTCGCTTTCGCTGTGGGGTTGTTCGTGCTGATGTTGGCGGGTGTGAGGGTGGTGTCGGTGGTGCGGGTGATGTTGATGGTTGTGGTGGAGGCGGTGGGGTAGGGTAGGGTAGCGGATGGCGTGGCTGTGGTTATCGGGAGAGCGGTTGTCTCGGTGGAGAGGCTGGCGGTGGTGGAGGTGATTGGCGAAGGAGTGGGGGTACTAATGATACTCTCGGTGTGGGGGGCGGAAAGAGAAGAAGACAGTGCGGAGCCGGAGTGGCAGGACTCGGTTTCGGAAGTGGAGGATGACAACGAGGGCGAGAATGAGGATGTTTTCTGGGTAGTGGTTAGGATGCATGTGATCGTGGAGGTATTTGAGGGAGTGATTGTGATTGTGAAAACTGTGTCAGGTAGTACTGTAGTGGGAACTGTCTGGGGCTGTACCGAAGCAGAGGAGAGGGGATTGGTGGCAGATACGACCGTGCGCGTCCAAGTGCTGGTGCTGGTGGGCGTGATGCTGGAAAGAGTGCTAGTTGTTTCTGCCTGTATCACGGCGTTCCCGGGGAGAATGACAGCCCCAAGGAGCATAGACGGAGGTACTTTCATGGGGTCGGCGGGTGATGGACAAAGGTTTGACTTCAAAGAATGAGACTGTGGGCGCGTGGATTTATGGCTCAGGCTACGTGAAGACTTTATGCTGGTCCGAGGGTATTGTTTGCCAGTTGTTCGTTTAACGTGATACGCGAAGGGCGCTGATGAGCTGTGATGCGCGCCAATCGAGGATTCGATTGCATCCAAGGTGGGTATATTGGACCCGACGGCACAAGAGATAATCCGTCAGCACAGTTACGTTTGATGTTTGTCTCGAGCGGTGAGTTGCACGCGCTGGGCTAGAAGTTACACAGAGGAGCCGACCGTTCAACGAAGCCAATCCCAAAGCTGTCTTCGTGGGCACACGAGAGGGAACCTATAATGAAGGAGGCCGGGTCCAGCTAACACAGTAATTCAACCCCCGTCGTGTCTTCCTTACCAGCTCATGTATGTCCCACAGTTCCGTGCCGACGGTTGCATGTAATTTGCACGGCTTGATCAATGGGCTGGATGATCCACACGGCGGACGCCCACCACTCTTGTCATCCGCTGTTCCAAATTCCAAATCCGATCATCCATGACTTGGAAGTCTCTCTCCATGCCTCTGACGATCCTGCAGATGGAAATTAGTATCTGTGTCCGCAGAAGTTCAGCCAGTAGAAAGGAACGCACAAGCAAGCCTCCCCAACCTCCTTGGCAATCCGTCTCGTCTCCAGCCTCGACAGCTGTGCCATCATATCCACAACGCTGCCCTTCCTGTTCAACCACAGCCACCTCTCCCTGATGCCCGTGGTGCGGTACTCCGTCTTGTAGTACTCCTCGTCATCAGACGGCGCATAGCCCTCTCCATTCCTCACGTGCGGGTCCCGATAGCGCGACTCGACATCGTCCCTCAAGAAGGGCTGCTCCAGGTACCTGAAATCACGGATCATGTTCCTGATGGCCTCGCGCAGCACGCGAGTGGACTGGTCGTCATCGTGCATGTCTTTCATGTCCAGGTACCCGTGGCCGAACCACTTCTCATGCTTGTCGGCATCGGGACCACTGCGGGGGCCGCCCTGGAAGCTGCCGCGGCGCCTCTGCCAGCGGCGCACCTTCCGCAGATGGGCGCGCTCCTCGTACAGGCCCTGTTTGAGGTTGCCCAGCAGGTCGGAGATCTGGGTGGCGGCGCCGAGGAAGGTCTGGATGTTCTCCCAGGTGACGCGCAGGAAGGTGGCGATGGTGATGGCGAAGCCGATGAAGCCGAAGATGGTGCTGACAAAGGAGATGGGCGAGGTTTCGGACGTCTTGGAGATGGTCACGCCCATGGCGGTGGCAAGGGAGGGGAGGGACGGGCCGGGGTGGAGGGCGGTTTCCTTGGTGCCGTGGGTAAGCGGGGGGGTTGATGTCTCAAAGATGCTGGATGCTGATCTGAAGTGCAGACAAGCTTCTCTACGTACTTCTATGTGGCGGTGGCTGGCGGGCTAGGAAGATTCATAGCCTTGTCGGGCAGGCATCCATCAAGGGCAGGGCGAGAGGAGGAGGGGGAGACGGAAAGGGCCCCTGAGGGAGCGACAGGCACAGGTTCACGCTGAGAGGCGATGGCGATGGAGGAGCAGCTTTTGCCTGGGGCCGGGTAGGAGGGGCATATATGTAGGTTTGTTTGTGCTTTGCATGGGCGGGATTTGCGAGATAGCAGCGTCATGGCGGCGTTTCGCGGAGGGATTCCAGGCAGTCGGAGGGCGAGTCCGGGGTGGTGTCGTGGTCATGAGGGCGCTCGACATGACCTGGGCGGGCACGAGGAGGGTGGGCGGAAGCTAAGAGGTGGCAGGCTGACGCCCGGCCTGCGACGGCGCTGATAAGGGAGCGAGGAGCGCGGCGTGAGACCGCGGCAGACTGTTCTCCACGCGCGCGCGTGGAGATGGTGGTTTACGCGTGGTGGTGGTGGTGGTGGTGCATGGGCGCGCGGACAGTGGAACCGCCCACGGGCTGTGGAGCGCAGCCCCCGCGGAACTAAAATCCCCGCCCGCACCGGCGCTGGTCGCAGCTTCCCTTGCAGCAGCTCTTGGGACTGTGGCTGAGGCCAACCAACGTCGTCACCGCCAAGCGGCCAAGCGCGTCCAGAGCCAAAGCACGCGCAACTCTCTCGCGCTCTCATACCTCGACATCTCCGCATTCCACCAGCTGTGCTCTTCGCTCTGCCTCTCACGCTCGAGCTCGCTGCTGTCGCATCCTCCGTCCGCCCATTCGCCCGCCATGTTCTTCTTCTTCACCTGCGGCGAACACAGTCAGTAGCTCCATGCCCATCCAAGCTCCCGCACAGCCCTCCAGCCTGCGCCCTCCCGGCTCTCGCGGCTCATGTCCCAGCCCGGCTGCTAACACCGCCCGCCAGCGTTTACCTCGCGCCTCAAGGGCTACGAGCAGGTCACTTGCCAGTGCCAGAACTGCGGAAACTTCAGCGGCCATGTCTTCAAGCGCTGGTACGAGCCCTATGCGCCCCCAGTCTCGCCCAACACCGCTCCTTGCGCCAAGCTTCGCGCTCCTCCACGCCCGCTGCACAGATCGCTGACAATTTGCGCAAACGCGTAGGCAATGGTTTACCTTCTGCTTTGTGCCCATCATCCCCTTCTCGCTGAAGCCATGGCACGAAGTCGGCTGCCACATTTGCAACTTCTACCAGGATATCAAGTACGATGACCGCTCACGCCACCTCTTTGGCTCTCGCCCACGAGCTAACACCGCCCACAGGTACCGTCCCGACGTCCAAGCCCAGGTCAATGGCGGCGCTGCCAACGGCGGATACCCCATGCAGAACTACGGCCAGCCGCCCCAGCAACACCCGCAATACAAGTGAAGCCTGCGCCACTGAGCACCGTGCCGAGTCCCGCCGCTTCTGTAGCGTCCTGCTGACATGCATAGGCTTATAGTTAAGCACTACGGACGGCAAGCGGCGGCGACGTGGCTTATGCTTGAGCGTACGGTCAAGTTCAGATGCATACAGTGCGTGTTGGTGCATCGCTTGTATCGGGAGGAACGGCTGCGCCTGGCTAAGATGTGAGTTGAAGCTTCTGTGGCATTTACGACGCATGATGGTTTGCGACTTTTTTGACATTTCAGGCGTTTTTGAGGTCTGATGACGACGGGGGTGTGCTTGATACCACTATGCGCCCTACGGGTTTCGCGTTGTATTCTTCTTCTTGCTGCACATGGCTTTAATTGCGACACTGTCGCACTGCAAAGAAAGTTATTCTTTTGTCCTCGCAATGTCTCCACTTGCTGTGATTCTCTGGGGTATGTGTCGGGGCTGTGGCAAGCTGCCGCTCGAGGTCGCCTTCATCAGAAGATGGGCTTCTGGGACCGGAGCAATTATCGCGCTCAAGCTGTCCAGTAAGTTTAGTCAGTCATATTCAGGTGAATGCTTCCAGCTGCCATAAGGGCGTGCCGTAGTATTTTCGCAGCGCCATACCCTCTTCTCCACTTTCAAATCCTGCAACTCTGTCACCGGATGCTCATACCATTCCTGTCACAACAGCACAAGCTTAAAGTAAAACTTGCACATGATTACAAACCCGCCGGCGCAGATGGGTAGCTCCGGATACTCCCGGCCTACGCCGTAAACATCGCTTCCTCGCCGCGCTTGGTCATAGAAGGGACGGAGCACAATCTGAATTGCTCTCCCTATCAGAGACTTCGTCCACGGCTGGCAACAGGGACAGCTATCGCACAGGTGAAAGCACTGTGTTCTGCCAGCTGGAGCGTCTCAATTGCTCGAATGAGGCCAGTATCGCGATTCACGCTCGAGCTGCGGAACCACATGCCAGGCTTCAATGGGCATGTGGCGAGTTTTTAACCGTAACGGTCTCGAGTTGAGACTTCAGCGCTGGTCTTCACTAATGGAACTCAACGAAAAGGCCTGGTTATCAGCATTCTGGCATTTTGCTTAAGACCACCATGTTCAAAAATTTATTCGTTCGTCCATATTGAAAAGCTGCACTGCTCTACGCCCCCGTCATTCGGCTCGGCACCTCCTGGAATGTCTGGACCTCAGCCCAGTCACGGGCTTCAGCGCGTTTGTCCTTTTCCGCATGTGCCATGCGTGGCTGGCAGAGCATATACAGGCGACTTCCGCGAGTAGAATGCACGCATGAGCCCTTCAATGCTCACAACAATGAGGTGGAGCCAGGAGATCATTGGCCAAAGGGAGAGCATGCGCCCGAGGAGCCTCCTCTACGCATGCAGACTGCTGCAGTGTCTGCAGCGGCTGATTGTCACCGAGGAGACTTCAGTCACGGCGCACGGGCTAGCAGCTATAATAATGTCGGCACTGGGTTCTCTTTAGAGTAGCACGATAGACTTGAGACGCGCCTCTCCGCACTGAACCTGAGCCAGCATCATCCCGAAAACAACGCTCGACGGTTCTGGTTATGTGAGAGTATGGCTGCCTTTGTGGCCGTTTCGGCCTACTCGGCGGAAGCCAGAGGATTGCGGGCAGACGCATTTTTCCATGTGTGGAGGAGTCTGTAGAGCATCAAAAAGATTACAGTGATGCTGCTAATCGTTGAAGTTGCTTGATGGCCATCCTAATCTGCTGTGATTGAGGGATTGGGAGCAATCAGCGCTTTAGTAAATCAATGTCTTGCGGATCGTCAGCCGCAAGGCTTCATGTCACCCGCTTCACTCTCACGCATGCGCATGGTAAAGCCGAATCTAACAAACGAATCCCCTTTGGCTCCGGTCCCCGCAAAAACTCTTGCACATGCGGACATAAAGCGTCCTCTGTCTCCTCTGATACCCACGCCCAGCAAAGCGCATCAACTCCACCCCTTCAAGTACGCCAGTTTCACCCCAACGGTTTCACAAACTGTCTTTGTCACCTATACAAAAAGGGGGGGCTGCGTCCTCCTTAACCCGTCCCGTCAACAGCCCTCAGGTGTCGAATCGGACGGGGAAGAGTGCCCGACAGCAAAAAGATGTGCTTGCTAACCAGTCTGAGACTGGCAAGGACGTTGTATTTCCTTGCAGCTTCTGTGGATCGAACACAGTACCTCCAGATACCGCACAGATGGCTTTTTGGCTGAAGTGGACTTCAGTCTGGCGCTCTCCCAAGTGAGCTAAAGCTGCGATTGAAAGGCATTTTAGCTAGTTTGTTATATGTAGCACAACCTAGAGTGCGGAAAACCCCGAGAAAAAGTTTCTTCGGCACGTGTTGAGGTTCGACATCCTCGCTTGTCCAGCCAGTCAGCCTCCAGTCGACTAGCACCGAACTGTGATAAGCGGGACTCCCCCCCTCGCTGTCTCGTCAGACCCCTGGCATGATGCTCGCTGAGTAAAAGAAAGAAGCTCGACTGCCCATACGAGTGTACGGACTGCGTAAACTGTGTCTGCTTTTGGGTTTCTCCAATTTCCGATTGATGCGAGCGTAGTAATGCTTAGATCCAAGCAAGAGGCGGTCATTTCTTCACCATGTGCCATCATAGCAATGTATAGCACAAAAGCAAAACAGAATGCCCACGCAGACTGCAAAGGCATGGAGCAAAGAGGTGGCTGCGCAGGTTTCCCCAGCCTGTACAATTGGGCTGCCCTCACAGCCACAAAACGCTCCTTCGTCCGTCTGAAAGCACGTGGCCATCAGTCCCGGGCTAAACCACAAAAACAAAAAGATGACCACACCAGGGGTCGAACCTGGAATCTCTTGATTCGTAGTCAAGCGCCTTGCCATTGGGCCATGCGGCCAGTTGTATGCAACTGATGTTGTGTTTACCAACCAAGCTGTGCTGCTTGGTGGTTGATGGGGAGTAAAGTTGCACGCTGTATATAAGTACTGTTTCTATGCAAAAGACCCAAGCTCTGGACACGTGGCCGTTCCGCCGTCTCTAGAAGTAGCTAGTTTCGATCTCTGAAGAGAGCAATGGAATGCCGCATCGGTGATTGAGAAGGTGGCTTGAGGACTTTCCAATGGTTGTTAGTGGAACCTCGTAGATACTATCGACAGATAGATGTGGATAGTCTCCGAGTTTCGTGTGCGAGTAGTGCTACAGGAGGGCGGAAGAAGCGAAAGCGTTACTCCGTGCGCCGAAGTTGCATCCGACCGGCGGTCCGAAGAGCGTGAAAGATGTGGTATCGGTTCCAGCAGTGTGCATCAAGTGATTGAAGAGGTATGATACGAGAGCTCCAAGCAAACGTGCTGCCGTTCACTGGGCAGAAGTCGTATCAGCGGGGTGATCCTGGAGTGCGCTCGCTATAGGAATATAAATGGACAAATGAAAGTTGGCGAGCGGCAAGAGGTATAGTAAGAGTCGAACGGTACACAAGAAGGGGGTGTAGTTGACGGCATTAGGCTGTCAATGGAAGAGATGCCGAGATCTGGGAAGATGTTGGAGACCCCTGAGATCCCACCGTGGCGCAGATGGCGCGCGGATCGGCGGGTGCGACGGCCGCCTCCCAGCCCAGCAAACACGATTACTGTATTGCAGCAAGAATAGGATCATCGATTCAGCGTGAAATCGAAAACGATTCACGAGCGATGCAAGGAAGATCTAAAGTAGCATCGGAACCAGCATTGCCGGCTTTTTCTGAGCCAGCCATCTTTGTAGCTGACGGGCAAACGACAAAATCGCTCAATTGTCAAGTTTAAGTGTCGATACTCATGGCCAAGAAGTGCAATGTGTTGCTGAGGCTGCATTTCTCCCTCTCATCCAGTTGTAGAGGCTTCTAATAGTAGGGCGGCACAAGTGACAGCTCATCCCCGCCCCGATGGCCATAGCTCCCTACCGTTTATCGAACTCCATGAGGTAAGCATGCCGCCATCTCGGTATTAGCGGAGCGCAAATCTTGCCCGTGGCTATCGGTTATCACCGCGATCCGGAAATGCCATGGCGTGCTCTGACAGATGGCCTCTTGCTTTGTAAACGAAGCTGGTGGGTCTGGCTAGCAAGCTGCGGCACTGTCTCTCCTTTCGTTCATGGCCCGCCTTCGTCTACTGCGTCAGGCCATATAAAGCTGGCACTCCGGTCCCTCGAGTAATGTTGACCTTCTGAAGGCATCGCTACAATTTCATATTGAGGACTGAAAATTGCACACATCTGCCATTATGAAGGAAGCTATCATCCACAGTGCGGAGAAGGTTTGTTGCGAATCAATACGAGCATTTACAACCAATGACAGCCAACTGACCAACCGCAGGTCGAAATCGTCGACTCTCCCGTCCCCAAGCCAGGCCCCAACCAGGTCGTGATCAAAGTGGCCGTTGTCAGTATATTCAATTCCCGTGCTCAGAAAGCCAATTCTAACCACATCCAAAGAGCGGCTCCAATCCGAAGGACTGGTCAGTATACCTTTTTCTCTGCGATTTCATATCCATCGGAACTCAATTCCTTCCAGGAAAACGCCAGAATGGTCTGACTTGAAGATCAATGGTGGCGACGATATCGCCGGCACTGTCCACAGCGTCGGAGAAGGCGTGTATGAATTCAAGCCCGGTGATCGCGTCGCCGCCTTCCACGAGATGCGCACTCCCGGTGGCAGCTATGCCGAGTACGCCGTCGCCTGGCAGCACACCACCTCACACATCCCCGAAAGCCTCAGTTTCGAAGGTACATAGATACGCACCGCGCCATTTTTCTCCAATTTTGGATAGTCTGCTAACATGATGATTCCCCAGAGGCCGCCACCATCCCGCTCGCCGCCCTAACGGCCGTCATCGGCAACTACGTCCGCCTTGGCCTGCCCGAGCCCTGGAGGCCCGTTCCGGAGGGCCAGCAGCTCCCCTTCCTTGTCTACGGCGGCGCCTCCGCCGTCGGCGCCTTCGCCATCAAGCTCGCCAGTCTCTCCAACATCCACCCGTGAGATCCCCCCTTCCTCCCACCCCCCGCCGGGGGGTCGCCCCTTCCCTCCACGCCTCGATGAACCGCAACCACTGACAACCGCTTTCTCCCTGCCAGCATCATCGCCGTCGCCGGCAAGGGGATCCCCTACGTCGAGACCCTCCTCGACAAATCCAAGGGCGACGCCGTCGTCGACTACCGCGCGGGTGACGAGGCCGTCGTCCAGGGCATTAAAGACGCCCTCCAGGCTTCCGGCACCACCGAGCCGCTCCGGCACGCCTTCGATGCCGTCTCCGAAAAGGGATCGCAGGTCAACCTGGTCGCGGTGCTCGCGCCGGACGCGCTCGTCACCAACGTCCTGCCCACCGAAAAGGTAAAAGCCCCCACGTCGCGCCACCTCGCACTCCACACTTGAATGAAAAAGAAAAAGGGGTGGAAGGAATGACGTAGAACACGACGACGCTGACACACCCGCGCGCCAGTTCGGACCGCCCGGCTTCGCGTACCCCAGCACGTATCGCGCCACTGAGTGGACGATGGTGGGCGACGTGCACGGCCCGCAGAAGGAGGTCGGTTTCCTCTACTTCCGCTGGATCTTCCGCCAGATCGCGGAAAAGAGGTTCGCGCCGCATCCGTACGAGGTCGTGCCCGGCGGGCTGGGCGGCGTCGGTCAGGGGCTGAGGAATCTGAAGGAGGGCCGGGCCAGCGCCACGAAGTACGTGTTCAGGATCGCGGAGACCGAGGGCGTGGGGAAGAGTGCGCCTTGAGAGTTAGGGGGACTTGGAGCTGTTGAGAGCTGTGGGTTAGAGGGATGAGGGGGGAGTGGGGTGGGGTTTCTGTGTTTGTCGTGAGTTGGTTGAGTAGGACGAAGTGGAGACATCTGTCTGCTGTTTGTATGTTTGTTGAAGAGTGTGATGTGCTTGCAAAGGTCTATCCGTTGGTTTGGTCCCTCGACAAGTCTCCAACGGGCCAGAAATTGGAATTCAAAAACTCCGCAATATGCTCTTACCAGGGGAGATGAAGCAACGTGACTGTATTTTTTTTTTTTTATCTGGAGTTCTTCCTCCTGTTGATGCTTTAATCCCAATACCCCCTGACCTACCATCTTAGTAATAGCAGATCTAATCTCGGACTCTGCGTCATTCTTTCGGAGAGCTTTTTGAATATCGGTCTTTAGCAGAAATTGCATGGATCGAAACTCAAGCAATCGATTAGGTAGCACATCCCTAATATACCGCAGATAGCCTATCCAGCCAAAGACGCGTAAGACGCCGGAGATTTCAAGCATGTCAAGACACGCCTAGAGTAGCATACGTTACCGGTCAAGCCCCCATGCGCAATAACAACCCGAAGGAGCACAGACGAGTGAGAGCAAAGCCAAAAAAAAAAAAGGAAATGCTCATCCGGTTCATGGCACATGAAATAAAAGCAATATGAAAAGAGGGAATACTGCGTTTACACCATAAACCACCCCTAATCGTCATCAAACACTGAGAATTGGAACGAGTACACATCCAGTCATACCCATGCCCTCAGCCCGTCAGTCCACCCTGCCACCACAAGGAGCCGATCAGTCGAAGACAAGCATGCAACAAGGAGCGCCACACACTACTAATCCAGATGAGAAGCAGAATCCTATACGGAAAAACAAAGACAAGGAAAACCGAAACAAAAAAAAAAAAGTCCGCGCGCGACCCCAGGAGACATAAGGAGCGCAATACACCGCAAGGCAGTAGATCCATGTTCCCTCTTCATTCTTGCTCTTCGAGAGTGCCATGAAAAATCCCACGATACTCTCGCCAGACCCCTTTTGTGTACAGAAACCCATTCGCTAAGAGAGCAATATCAGACGAAAAGCAGGGAGGTATATCAATAGCGCTCCGAATTGAACTTTATGCGTTTAAGCAGCGGCAACCTCGCTCTTGCGCTTGCGCTTGTTCTTTTTCTCCGGCTCAGCAGCAGCGGGCTCGGGGGCGGCGGCAGCCTCCTCAGCACCCTTGGACTTCCTACCACGCTTCTTCTTAGGGGGCTCGTCAGCGGCAGGCTCTTTGGGAGCTTCTTTAGCAGCGGGAGCTTCTTCCTTCTTTCCCTTCTTCTCCGTCTTGGACTTGGCGACGGGGGTGCCCTCGACAGCCGGGTTCTTGGGATGCGAAGGCAGCGGGATGGGGCTGGCCGCATGGGCGGGAGCAGCGGCGGAAGAGGCGGCAACGACGCCATTCTCCTTGCCAGTCTTGCGGCGCTTGTTCTTGGGAGTCTTGGACTCGGCTGGAGGGCTGGGAGCCTTCGGGGGAGGGCTGGTCTCTTCGCTCTCCGCCTCCTCAGAAACATCAGCAGATTCTTCCGCGCCGACATCAGCAGCGGCGGCCGTGCCTTCGGCCATGTCGACATCGCCATCCACATCAGCTGGACTCTTGGCAGCCCCAGCAAGGCTACTCTTGTACTCGTCCATCCTCTTGATGTACTCAACACGGTTCTGTTCGTAAACCTCCTTCCAGCCCTGAATTTCTGTTCAGCGCGAGATCTTGACAGAATGATGAGAAATTGACTTACCGCCTTTTCCTCCTCGGTAAGCTCCCTCCACCGCTTCTTGATCTCCTCCTCAACCTGGCCGGGAGTGACGTCCGGTCCAAGATCTTGCTTCACGATGGGGCGCGCCTGCGCGGAGAAGAGGAAGTACATGGTCAGAGGGCGCTTGGGCTCGTTGGGGTCCTTCTCTTTCTTCTCCTTCTTGGGTTTCCTGCCCTTCTTCACGGGCTCCTCTTCCGCGGGCGCAGGGGCAGCAGCGGGCGCACTGGTGGCAGCTGCAACAGCTTGAGGAGCTGCGGAGGGGACGGGGCCGGCGGCAGCTGGGGGAGAGTCGCGCAGAGCGCCTGCGAGAATCTCATTGTTATTCAGAGGGTTCGAGATTCCAAAGGTGTCAAGGCGGTAGGGCGTCTGGCCGAGCACGGAGTTGGTGTGCTTGAGGTACGAACGCAGAAGATCCGTGACGGCGGTTTGCAGAGTGGTCAAGCCGGTGACGACCTGGAGAAAGAATTGAGGGTTAGGGATCAATCTCATTTGCGCGAGGACGGGTGGGAGAGAGCAGAGGAGCTCATGCAGCTGGCGTGACATGTCGCCCATGGAGGCGCGGACTTGACGCGCCTGTGCCGGGGACAGGAATGCGCTAGCGGGCATTCTGGAGGGGGGAGAGCGCTAAAGGATGATTGTAGAGCAAGCATCAGGGAAAGCATGTTCAATGGCGCGCAGGCCTGGTTGGGTGGAGGGTAAGGCGTCGGCACGGCGCGCGTGGGCGGAGGGCGCGCGTTGCAAAACAAAGCGCGACTTACCGAATCGCGCGTCCTGGCGAAGTCCTCCACGCTGATCATGAGCTCAGCAGTCTCCTTCTGCTTGTCATCCTTGCGAGGGCGGCCCATGGCGATGCAGGCGGGCTGGTGATGGAAATTGATGGGCTGGCAACGTCGGCAGAGGGGGTGGAAAAGGTGTGAGGGAGACGACGCGAGCGACGGGCGGCCAGGCGGTATTTTAGGCTTGCCAGGCGGGGATGCCGGCCCCAGCAGGCACCCCATCAAAACGAAAAGCTCCGCTCAAGAGGCCCCGTCTGAGCCTCCCGCTGCCCGCCCGCCTGCTGCGACCAGTCGCTTTTCCCTCCCCGTGCCCAGCTGCAGTGCACGCTCTTGTGCAGTGCCGTGAAGAGCTCGAGGGCCAGCGTCTTTATCGCACGCTGCAGCCTCTGCGGCAGCTGTTTCCGGGGGCGCCCGCCGTGCCACTGTCTGCAGGCATCCTGCACGCTGAATGGATGCCGCTGCAGGCTCTGTTGAGAGCAGCGTTCAGCACGCCAAATAGGCTCTCGAGCACCTTTGCCGGCCAACAGCCTATTTTCGCGAGCACACAGGGGCTCTGGGCGTCTGCCGCAGGCCCCCTTCGCACGCAGTTCCAGCGCCGCGGCCGCCCGAGGGAGCCCAGCAGCCGCGCAGCCCTTTTGCCGAGCGCTGGTGTCAAGACAGCGCCCGGAGCCCGCCTGCTGTGGCCTCCCGCTCGCGCCTCAGCCCATGCCAGCCGCCGCCCAAGCTGATGGCCCGAGGCCCCCATCAGCAGCGCTGTCGCCCCAGTACACAGGCCCTCGGGCTGGTGTTTCTGCACCCTTCCCACCAGCCTAACTTGCCTGCTCTTTTCATCACTCGTTTACCCTTATGCACCAGTGCACGATCGCCTCCCTTTCGACGCTCACGTGCTTGATTCAAAGCTGGAGCTTGTCCAATCAGGGCAATCGTTCACATATGCAGAACTGGTGCATTCATTGAACCCTCAATGTGCGTTTCGCGGTATTGCAGCACCGCGCGCTAGCTGCTTGCAAGACACCGGCGTTGAGCCTACTCTCCATAGTGCTGCACATGCGTCTTGCAGGACCTTTCGAGTTGAATTATGATCCTCCAAAGCAGGCCCAACCGGTACCGACTCTGAGCTTGTCCGTTTGCTGTTTCTCGCAAATCCAATCAAGATTCTTGAAGCTTGTCGATCTATTCACCAACGGCCAGAGGGGAATTTGAGGGTCATAAATAACCTCAGCCACCTCCTGATACGGATGAAATTATCACTGCCTCTTCACCTCGCAAATTTCCCACCTTGCAAGATATACTCCACTTCTCTCGACTTGTCAAAGTTACAATTTTATTTTATTTTATTGTATTTTTGCGTAGCCGCAGATAGTACTTAATAGTCCCAGCATTGGTCATCGTTTCTGGTTTTCTAGCATTTCCATTTTGAAGATGATATGATGACGGACATCTTGAGTTCGAATTGATGGTCAGAACTCGAGGGACTCAAGCACTATGAGATTTCAGTTCTATAGTGTGAAAGCTAAGGCCTCGAAGGCTCTGAGCCTGGCCTATCTCAATTGCTTTTCAGAATCAGGACGCCTCGCGGGGAAGGGGGTGCGGAAAAGTCGCTACAACTGAACCTTTACTACTCGATCACATGCTTGGGTCCTACATCCCATAGTAGGTAACAACAAGAAGCATAAAGTGAGTCCACCCAACTTCTGTGAATTATCCTTGATATATTCTTCTTTTAAGCTCACGAAAGCACTCGATCTTACCCGCTTTTGCGAGCACAGCCCCTGCCTCGAAAACGGAGGTAACCTTGTAGACATGAGTGTTCCGTATCTTAGGATACATCATCCTTTGTATGAATTTTACAAGTTTCCATGGCTGCATGTCCTCAACGAACATGGCAGGGCATGGCTTCAGAGGTTTTAGGGAAATAAGAAAAGCATAATCTCTTGGTTACGGGCCTCGGGCCATGACAGCTACGCAAGGCATCGAGTGTCAATATCGGAGAGTTGCATTGTAGCTTGACAATTACGAGCATCGAGATTGGAAAGCGATAGGAGACATCAGCGAATAGTAGAATACTGACTCCGCTTCGTGGACAGTTAAATGAGGGCTTCGGAAGGTGCACGCTAGTTTTCCGTGTTGCTTGTTACTATATGCGGGCGTAGCTGTGGAGCCCCCAAATTTGCTTTGTTAGCTGCTTACTCGTCTTTACTCGGAGGCGGGGAGCACTCTCTGATTTCTTGTATACGGTTCTCACGCCGACGAGATTGTGCTTTTGGGTACGGCCAGCAAGCAAGCGAGGCGTGTTGAACCGCAAATCGAGATCTGAATGTTCGCGTAGCTTCATCATTCGTCTGTGGAAGGAGTATATTGTTGCTTGGGTTTGCTCACGAAGTTTTAAGTCTTGTTGTGCTACAAGAGCTGAGTAAAAGAACGGTCGGCTTGATGAGGGGACACCAGAAAAAGAAATGTGGCCGAAGCCGTGGCTAAGCAAGAAACAGATATACACATGTGCCATTGGATGTCTATGAGAGTTCTCGATGCCCGTCTACCGTTAAAAACCCGTAACGCCCTGTTGTCCATGCTCATTTTGAAGATAGGGTATATCTTGCGTGTACCATCAACAGCGTGTGCTCGAAGGGAGACCCAGCCGACATAGCCCCATCACATAATGTTGACATCGGCATCGGCCATCTCCTCCTCCATCTCTTCCTCCGACTTGGTAACATCCTCGATCATCTTCAAGGTAGCCCTCAGCGGCAGGCCAACGACGTTGTCGAAAGTGCCATCTATCTTCTCCACCAAGATAGAGCCGATACCCTGAATACCGTAGCCGCCCGCCTTGTCAGCACCTTCCCTCGTCCTGACATATGCGAGAATCAACTCGTCCGTCACTGCAGCGACCGCATTAGCTCCTATGTCCAACGCGTTCTCCCAGCCATGAGCTGCACGTACCAGACTTATCAAACTTGACCGTCGTGTCCTCCACATGCGTCTTGATCGCATACCCCGGGTCCTTGGCACTCTCCAGCGGGCGCATGCACGCCACAGCCGTAAAGACCTTGTGCTCGCCCGAGTCCCTCAAGCTCTTGAGCATGTCGATGTGCTCCCGCTCGCTGCGCGGCTTCTCCAGAATCTCACCAAAGTGGCCCACGACGATGGTGTCGGCGGCGATGATCAGTGCCGGCTCGCCCTTCTCCTTATTATCGATCTCCTTCTCGTACACCGTCATCGCCTTCTTCGTCGCCGTCTCGAGCACGTATTCGAAAGGGGCCATGTTCTTGGGTAGGTCCTCCGGGAACGCGGAGGGGATGATCTCGAGGTTCGTGAGGCCGATCTACAGGGGCGAGACGTCTCCATATTAGTGCACGCTTCATCATTCGCGAAATACTTGTGGTGTTGTTGGTCGAGGTTGTGGCGGAAACTGTGTATCTTTTTCGCCTCGCGAGAGATGGGGGGGAAAGAGGGGGTTGGCGAATGACACAACGAACCTGTGCGAGCAACTGTCTCCTCCGCGGCGAGCCCGACGCCAGAATCACCCGTTTCCCGCGCAGCGCGGTCAGCGCCTCGAGCTCGAGCGGCAGCGGCGCCCGTGGCTGCCCGGGTCGCGCAGGCGCTGGCGCCCCGCCGGCGACGGGGGCGGGTTGCTTGTCGACCGAGTCGTAGGAGGGCGGCGGTTCGGAGGGCGCTGGCTCATAGTTGCTTGTGTCGGGGGTCCCGGTGAAGGTCATGGTGAGCCGGCGCAGCATTGGAAATGAGAGAGGTTCCGGAGAACGCTTTTATTTTTGCCCTGGGTCGTCTTTTGCTTCCTGAATCGAGGGCGTTTCGCGAGTTTGCTGGGTCAATTGCTGATGCGGGAGATGCTTGATCTGCTTCCGGAGGAGAACTAACGCCTTGGCGGGCGAGCTTGCGTCAACAGGAGGCCGGGTGTCCTTAATTCCGAGCAGGGAGCTTCGTTGGCTGGTCTGGTGAACCGACTGTGCTTGCTGGGGGCAAACAAAGTGAGGGAGGACGCGTAGGAATGGTGCGCACAATGGTTGTCCAGGGACGATACCGCAAATTGCTACGAAGGCAGCACCATCTCATCCCATCGTCTGACTGGACGAATACAGCACGCAATGCGATGCCCGTCTCCACCGAATACGGATCGTTTCTGCAAATACGGCTATGCTCTACTCCAGTTTAAAAATAGCCATCAAACAGCTAGTGCCCGTAGTCGATCATTGCCATGACTTGCGATCGATCAAAGTTGGAGTGTGCGCGCATGGGTCGAGGAATTAGGGCGGCATTATAGCCCACCCAAATGACGACAAAAACTACATACCTATAGTGTTTTAGGCGAACTGACTTTTATGCACGTCTTGAGCCACAAGGACACGTATAAAATATGTTTCTGACTCGAGCAACTTATGTACTCTTATCCCATGCAGACAATCATCATAATGGCGGGTTGAGCCGAGTACGTGCGGTCAAACCCGATCTTGGGGCACCGCAGCACCTACAGTTGCTTATATTCACCCCGGACTATTTCTGCGCCTACAACCGGAAAATTCCTTAGGCGTTGCACTAGCCCTCAATGGAACTTGGCTATGGTACCCCGATGGCTTCCCGAACGCCCTGACTGGAATTGGGGGCGACTCCGAACATCCGGCCCGGACAAGTCGGACATCTCACGATATAATGTTTAGACAACTAACCAAACCATTGTTACTTATTCGCATCTATGTTGGCATATGCAAAATGGGTAAGAAGGGAATGATAGACATGAATCATTGCAATCATATTGGCTCACCGTCGGGTGTTGAGGCAGGGTTGTGAGCGAACCCAGTGGCCATGATGCGGGACCTACCGCAACCTACGGCTACGGAACAAACCGTCGGATAACCGACAACAGGCTTGAAATGACTCTGAGCCGAAAGCTAGTGGTTTAACGCTTGCTGATACAGGCACAAACATAATGAGGTTGGTGTTGGTGTTCCAGAAGTTTTCGGACTCGACTTCGGCCTCCCCCGCATTTCCCGGCGCGGATGCCATTCAGCATGGGGATCCGGGCCCTGCATTTTCGGCCACAACCACATATATTTAGGAAAGGGTCTGGAGTATGGAATGATATTCAGATACAACAGACAAAGCGGAGACGCCAATTCCTCGAATCAAATCTCTTACCTTCCAATAATCGAACGCAAACATGGCCGCGGGCAACATTAGTTTCGAGGGTATGATATCAAGTAGCGCGATTCACTGCTGTGAAACGGTTGCTGAGACGGAGTAGACTATTTGGGCCTCTGCAACGCTGTTGTTGAGTGGGCGGACAGCTATGATAGCAAGGTGAGCCCCACTAAACCCTCTGACGACGCCCCCGCAGGCTCTGACTCTGTGTAAAGGACTGGGACAGGCTGCGCAAGTGCATCGCCCCAACACTGAGGGTAGGTTGGCTGTCTTTTTTTTTTTTTTTTTTTTTGGAGAAACACTGGGTGAATGACGTGGGGCCAATAGATTGATTACCGCTCCTTTCTCGACAAGCTGTGGGAGGCTATGCCGGCCGAAGAATTCGTCGCCATGATCTCGTCACCGGCGGTTCTGGGCGACCCTCTTCTCAAGACGCAGCACTTCATCGGTGGCTCCAAGTGGGAGAAGATTTCGGACGACGAGGTGATTGGAGTGCATCAGCTGCGCGTGCCCCACCAGAGATACACCGACGAGACCCGTACCACCGTGGCAGTCAAGGGACACGCCCACAGCACCAACACGCACTGGTACAAGAAAGTCAACGGCGTGTGGAAGTTTGCTGGGCTCAACCCGGATATCCGATGGGGGGAGTATGACTTCGACAAGGTGTTTGCCAGCGGGCGCGACGAATTCGGTGAGACCAAGGCGGTGGAGGGCATCCCGGAGAAGGCGGAGTCAGAGGCGCCGGCGGTCGCTGCAGCGGTGTTGTGAGCGAGGGGCGGCGAGGTCTTGAAGTGAAGTGAGGGCGGTCGGCGGGCGGCGGTTGCGTTATGTCGAGCTTTCCAGGATCAGCAGCGAATGGATCTGTGATGCAGCAGTTACCGGGCCACGAGCGCCAACGTGATCTCGCTGTGATGCACATCATGCTCGCCCAGCACAGACGGACGGGAGTGATCCCCCACTTCGCGCGGTGCGTGCGCTGCCATCGCGTCACCGCGTCCAGACCTGCGCATTGCTGCGACGCAGGCACAGACAGGCACAGGCACAGGCACAGGCACAGTACCGCGCAGCGCAGCAGTGGACGGCACGGGCAGGCAGGCAGGTAGGCACGGCAGCGGCGGCGCCATTCGCTCGCGGAGACGGCACCGTCGCAGCCGTTGGCGGGAGATACGTGGCGGGCGCTGGAGCGGCGGGCGTCATAGCTATGCGGGTGAGGCTCTTCACGATGAAGAATGCGACTGGTCTCATTCGCGGCGCTGTTTGCAGAGGCCCAGGGCCGCGGGTCTCCGGACCGGCATGAGGGAGATCATTGCTTGAGTGTTGGCTGAGGATTGGATGGCTCGCTGCAAGCGGTGTGTGCTGAAGTCGGCCTCTCCAGATCGCCCAGCTGGCTGCGCGAAAAGTGGCGCACGCCGCGCGGGCCCTGGCACGCTCGTGTGCGCGCGCTCGATCGTCTTCATCTTGCTGAAACAGCCCTATGGAGGCAGCCGGAGATCATGTCGTGCAGGCGCGGACTGCGATGGCGTCGCAACCGGACGCAGGCCCGCGGCTGGTTGTTGGGTGCGCCGCCGCAAGGCCGCGATGTACGATAGACTCTGGCGGTCCCAGCTACGGCGGCGCCCAAAACATGGAACTGCTCCCCAAAAGCGCGCGAGGCAAGCCGCACTCTGCTAGCGGCTCGGTCACGGGATTCGCCTTTCTAATGCCCCTCCACCTCGCCCAACCTGCGCTGCCTCCTCTCCACCTCCACCTCGACAACTCGCCCCCCAAGCCTATTTATCCACCGGGCATCTCCTCTCGTCTTCCCTTTGCGTTGCGGGTGTTGGGTCCTTTCGTCCTGTTTCCCTCTGCACGTCCCTCGCCTTTCTGCATTGCGGCTCTGCTTCACGTACGTCGTCATTGGTAAGTCCACGTCAAGGTTTTCCCATCGCCGCCTGCGCCGCCCCCATCACCACCCGCCGAGCCGCCGCGCGTATCGAGCCGCCCCAG
>JAJJID010000603.1:0-19423 GCA_022204955.1 Macrophomina pseudophaseolina
TACCTATATAGTATCTAGAGAAGTCTATTACGAGAATCGTCTCTCGTTCCGGGTCGAATTATATTAGTACTAGAGTAGTAATAAAAGCCTTTTTTAGTTTTATAAAGGCTATATTAGCTTTTTTATTCTATTAGAAAACCGTGTCTTTCTTAGTAAGTGTAACTAGGGGTGTATTAGATTAGAAAATCCCTTAATAAATCATCTATAAAAATTAGTAAATCTAAGAAAGCCTTATACCCCCTTAATTATAGTTAGTACTATCTATTCTTAGATCGCTTAAACCTTCTCTAGGTCTATTTAAATACCTTTACCTGCCTTAATTATATAACTAAGGTACTTCGTTAACTAGACTTTAAATTTATATTTCTTAAGATTAAGCTAGAGGCCTACGATATCTAATTTAGCTAGTACCTTATTAACCTTCTCGCGGTAATCCTAGCGAGAACCGTTTATAAAGATTAGAATATCGTTTATATAGGCTAAGATAAAATTGTCTAAGAAATCCTTTAATATCTAGTTAATATACTGCTAGAAGATACTCGGTGCATTAGCTAATCTAAACGAGGTAATAAGCTATTTAAATAGTTTAAATTAAGTTCTAAATATAGTAAGCTATTTGTTATCTTTCTTAATTCGTATCTTATAGAAGGCGGTAGCGACATTAAGCTTAGTAAACTATTTAGTCTTACTAATCCAATTAAGTATCTCCTAAATAAGCGGTAACGGGTAACAGTTCTTTCTAGTAATTCGATTTAAGGCTCGGTAATTATAGTAGAAACGAAGCCCCCCTTCTAGTTTCTTTATAAAGAGAATAGGGGCGGCGGTAGACGAGTTACTAACTTAAATAAAGTCTTTATTAAGGTAATTATTTAGTATTTTTTAAAGTACTAGAAGTTTATTACGAGATATATTATATAGAGGTTTCTATAGCGGTTCTAGTATTCGTCTATTAGTATCCTTTTTTAATTTAATATAGTAATTAATACTAGGCTAATTAGATAGTAATTTCTTAGCTTCTCTTTTCTCGAATAGAAGGTACCGTTCCTAATAAATTTAGTATAGTAGATTAGCCTTAATATTAACTAGAGTCTTTTCTTCTAGGGCCTTATTAATATTAGCGAGGCTTATAGTAAAGATTTAGTATTTTTTTTTCTTATATTACTAGTATAAGAAGCGGAACGTATATACTCTAATTAGTATTTCTTAGGACTTAGATAGATTAGTATCTTATTTAACTACTAAGCTAGTATTCTTAAAAGTAATCGTCCGTTTACTTTAGTCTAGTATTACCTTTTCTTATATTATCTAGGAATTACCTAGTATAATATTGCAGCTAGTAAGCCTTAGAATAATATAAAAGAATATTTATTTTTAATTATAGCTACTAATATCGACTTCTACCTAGGCTACTTCTATAATTCGCTATCCCGTAGGTATTAAGCCATCTAGTATTCTCGAGGGTATTTAGATACGCGGAAGTTTATAACATTTAGCGAACTTATAGCTTATTATAGTATAGTATTTATAGCTAGTATTAGTAAGAGCTTTACTAAAAGACTCTTTATTAACTAAGACTAAAGTAAGAAGTAAATTCTATTTTAATTTAAATTACTATCTTTGCTAGTTAGCTTATATTATTCGTTTTTTCTTCTTTATTAGCTCCTACCTATATCTTTTAGTAGAAGCTACTTATTTTCTAAATACTATAGAAAGGTATTATAATCTTTTATCTTTTCTAGCTCTAGTTTCTTAGGCTCTTCTTATTAGGCTAGCCTTACTATACACTCGGACCTCCGTAGTAGCCGCTAGGAGTATTAATTAATACGGTGCGTAGAGTTACTATAGTGGTAATAGCGGTTCTCTTCTCTATACTTCTATATTTCTTAGGTATCTACCTATTTAGTACGGCGCCCCTAGGCTACTTTTACTAATCTAGTAGGCTTCTAGTCTATATTATCGCGTTAGGGCGACATTAGTTTTAGCTACCTAGGCCCTAGCTACCTACTAGTAGACCCTACCGAGCTAATCTTATTTTAACTACGCTAATAGTCTTTCTACTAGCCTTACTAGGCTTTCTTTCTAGTATTACGTAGGTTAAATGCTTCTAGCTAGTTACTAATATACTTTAACTTAGTATAGTAATTCTTAAAGGACTAGCTTATACTTCTAAGATCGATTATACTTTATTATAGCTCTTAACTAAGCCCTATCTCTAGGTAGGCCTTAAGAATTTTATCTAGCTAGTTAGTACCTTCTACTTCTAGTATAAGCTTACAGAATTTAGTAAAATACTCTATAAATAGCTTATTTATTTAGTGTAGCTTATGTAGCTTACGCTAAGCCTTCTCTTATATATAGGGGTCGCTAAAAGATAGGCGTAGCTAATCTAGTAAATACTAAGTAGTTATACTACTTATATTAATACTAGCCTATACCTACGACTATAGCTAATATACTACCTCGCCCCTAAGCCGGTTATAGAGTATAAAGAATTTCGTAGCTTTAGTATAACTAGTATAGTCTACTAGAAGCTTTACTTATACTTAGAAGATCTAGGGTTCTAGCTCATCTCTATTATCTAAAAATTTAGTAAGAGGGCTAAGGTTCTTAGTAGGGTTATCTTACTAACGTAAGGTTATATAATCTTATTCTTATATTAGTTAACTAGGGTTTTAGGACTTATCTCTCGATAACTCTTTAATACTAGTCGTTTTATCTTTTTCTAGCTAATCTACCTTATATATTAAGGAGGTAATTTAAGATATTATCTATTATATTAACTATATTATCTTCTAAGACTTATAAAGGTACTATCTCTAAGCCTACTACTCTTACGCTTATTCTTAAGTATCTATTTTAATAGTTCTAGTAATTCCGATAATTTTAGTAATTCTAGTAATTCTAGTAATTCTAGTAATTCTAGTAATTTTAATAAGACCGGTATATAACCGTCTTTACCTTTTAATAATTTTATAAGACTAGTATATAACCGTCTTTACTATTTAGTAATTTTATAAGACCGGTATACGACCATCTTTAATACTCGGTATCTAGTAATTTCGTATTTAATAAGTTTCTTAGGTATTAAAGTTCTAGTTAATATTAAGGTTTAATCTTAGAATAATCGCTAAAAGGTTTATTACGCTACGTATAAGAAGCTAAAACTTAAGAAAAAAAGAAAAAGAAGAGAAAAGAGAAGATTAACTTAAATATATAAGAAAAGAAATATTATATAACTACTAAGAATTCTTCTAAGGCTTCTCTATTACTAGGCTTTTAGACTATAATAGATAGTAGATAGTTAATATTTACTACTTAATCTTAAGTAGCTAATAGATTTATTACTATAAAAGGCTAATAAATTACGTTTTTCTATCTAATATGATAGCCGCCGATACTTTATAGTTCTAATAAAAGCGACTAATAAAGAGTCTTATAATAGTTTTTATTTCTAAATTTATATATATCTTAAGAATAACCTCTTTTTCTAACTAGTTAGTTATTACTATAAGTATTTCGTAGCCGTTACTTAATAGAAATAGCCTAATAAAGTTAATTAAGATCTCGCGCTACTATTTATTTAGTACTAGTAGCGGTTTAAGAAGCTTTTATATTCTATTTCTCTAGATCTTAGTTCTACTATAGGTGTTATAGTTTTAGTAAAACCTTTAAATATTATTAATAAATCCCGGCTAAAAGAACTACCTTACTACTAGATTAATTATTTCGAACTATTCTAGGTACGCGGCTAAGAATAAGTTATATATCTTCTAAATAATTTATATTCTTAGTAGTTTAGAGTCTAGTACTTATTTTCTTTTTCTAAATAGAAGGTTTTCTTAATTATTTAACGAGTATTTAACTATTAATATCTTAATTCTACTAGATAAGTCTAGGGAAAACGTTATATTTTTTATTAGACCGCTTCTCTTAGCTAGTTTAGAATGTTATTTTAACTTTATACTTTTATAACGGTAGTCTCTTCTACTAGGCTTTAGAATTACCTAGTAGGGTCGAATAATAATAGGTTTACCTTAAAAAATAAGAGAAAGATAAAGAATTAAAATAATAGATAGTAATTATATAATAAATTAGAGCGCGGTATACGTTAGGCTTATTATCTCTAATAAGTCTATATTAGAATCTTAAGTTAATTATAAAGGTTAAAGTATTACCTAATAAGTATATCTATATATTATAGAAGAGTTATAATAATCTAGATCAATATAGCTAGATTAAAGTAGCTAGATTAATAGTATTAAATTAGTATTCTTAGATTAAGTTAATCCTAGTAGATTCTTATAGGGCCTACGTAACTCGGGCGCTAATATCTACTTTCTAGAATTTGACTTTTAATCTTCTTCTATAAACAATAGCGATATCTATCTTATTTATTATCGTATAACGTATCTCTTTACTAGCTTTCTAGATTCTACCCGCGATTCTTACTAAGAAAGTATTATACTACTAGACTATAGTTTCTTATAATTATAGCTTCGGCCTTTTTATATAAAAACTATTTTTTTAAGAAAGTTATTTCTCTACGGAATTCTATTATACTATCTACTTTCTAACTAAGCTTTTTAAGTACTATCTTTCTATAGTTAGTATTTCTCTATAGGATTTTCTTTTATAAGGGTTTTTATTTCTTAAGAGATATTTACTTATATAGGACTAATATTCGTAGGGTTTGTAATACTATTTTTCCTCTTAAGGATCTTTAGTCTAAAGATTTATTTATTTATCTATATCTTAGGCTTTCTTTATTTTTTTATTTTCTTCTCTCGCTATAAGTCTTCTACTATATCTTCGAAATAAAAGCGTAATTTATAAAAGACTAAGTGTAAGTCTCTAGGTATAAAGATTAATTTACTAGATATCGCGATATCTATTTCTTATTTATAATATTTACTTCTAAATACTTAGTAAAAGGCTAAAGAGCCTAAGATAGTATATTATGTAGTCTTAGGTTTCTTACGTTATAGCGAATATTATCGTGCCGGGTATACTAGTTATAATACTAGTAGTCTTAAGAATTTCGACTATTAGTTTTTTTCTAATTATCTTATATACTTATTAATTTTTTCTTTAGTTAAATATCTTTATTATACTCTAGATAAAGCGCGCTTCGAACGTATAACTTTTAAGAATTAGCTTTAAAAGGCGGCCTCTAGTCTTTCTTATACTAAGAAGTAGTAGAAGTTACTTAAGCATTATACTACTCTAATACTATAGCGTAAGTCGGATGCGATTAATATACTTAAAGAGTTAAAAGCGCTAGAGGCTAAGAATACCTCTAATTCTAAAGATACTAAGAAGGGGCGGTTATTAAAGTATTTATATAGCGATATCTTAGTTAATAGTGCTATAGAGTCGTTCTAGTCTATTAAGTCTTTTAGCGTTAGTTCGGGTTTTATACTATCTAAGGGTTCTGGGTTAGTTAATTAAGCGTAGTTATCTTCGTTTATTAATTTTAACTTTAGATTCTTTATATATAATAAGTCAGCGGCGTTAGTCGATCTAGGTTTTAATAATAAAACTTATTAATAAATTCTTAATAATCGTAGAGTTCTAGTAGTTTTTAAATATTATTCTAATCTTCTTTCTATTTAAGGAGGTATTAGAACTAATTATTAATATAGCTACTATTTAGAACTTATTCTATATTCTATTTCTTATTTTTATCGGCGTCTAGGTTTTTAGGTATTATTTTCTTTATATAGCGTACTAGCGTAGTATCTCGGGGTGCTAGCTCGAGTAGAGTAATATAAAATACTAGATTTATTCGTATAATATCTAGTAATTTAAGATAGAAATTAATCTTTCTAATTTATTTCTTAATTTTAAAGGGGCCGACTTTTTTAAAGTCTAATTTTTTACTTAGTTAGTTATTCTTCTTTTATTTAAAATTTTTACTAAAGAGATAAATTTTATTTTCTCTTTTTAGCTTTAGTACCTTCTAGTACCGTCTATTATAGTATTTACCTATTTATAGAGCTACGAATTCTAGGTCTAGGTATATTTATTTATAGAGTATCTTTAGCTAGTCCACTTTAAGAATTTCTTTTTAAGCTAATAACTTACTTAGTATTAAGTATTTATAGGCCGTTAGTTTATATCTATAGTTAGTATAGAATAGTAATTCTTATATAGCTAACGCTTTTAAGCTATTATAGGTAAATTAAGCGAGTAATAGTAGCTTAACCTAATTATTTTACATGTAGTTAAGGTAGTAGTATAAGTATCACTCTAGTATTTAGTTTATTTATTCTATCTAGCTATCTATTTATAGGTATACTATTATAGAGAGCTTATATTTAGCGCTAAGCTATTAAGTAAGCGATTACTAAAATTAAAATATAAATAGTTAATTTTTATCTAATATAAGTTCTTCTAGTAATTTGTAGTTACTGAAAATTATTTTTAGAAACATATAGACGAGTTCTTTATAACGACGGCCTCTTTTACTAGGCTTTAGAATTACCTAATAGGATTAAGTAACGATAGGTTTACCTTAAAGAATAAGAGAAGGGTAAAGAATTAAAATAATAAATAGTAATTACGTAATAGATTAGGGTATAGTACGCGTTAGACTTATTATCTCTAATAAGTCTATATTAGAATCTTAAGTTAACTATAAAGATTAAAGTACTACCTAATGAGTATATTCTATATACTATAAAAAAGCTATAATAATCTAAAAATTAGAATGACTATTAGATTAGTCGTAATATTAAATTAATCTAAGAGTTAGATTAATACTAAGGCTTTTAATCTATAAGTAGGTTATATAGACCTTATATAATATAGGCGCTAAAGCCTATTTTCTAGAATCTAACTTTTATATTAGTTAAGAAAGTATTATACTACTAGACTATTATTTTTTAGATTATATAAGTTATTTAACTTTCTTTCATTTATTTCTCTAGCTTAAAGCTAGTTTTTAAGATTTATAATTCTTTTTTAAGAATATTCTTTTCCTACGGGATTTAATCTAGTTAGTATTTCTACGGTCTTACTATATTATATAGATATTATTTTTATACGGGCTTCTATTACTACTTAGCCTAGGCCCGTACGCGCTATCTTTTCTTAGGGCTAGTTTTTCTATATAGGCGTATTAGTATTATAGCTCTACTATTTCTATAGGTTTTTAGTTTTTATAGTATCTTTTTTTATATAGGCTTTTTACCTATAGGGTTATAAAGCTCTTATTTCTCTAGAATTTATAATACTATTCTCTTCTTTAAGAATCTTTAGCCCGAAGATTTATCTATTTATCTATATCTTAGGTTCTTACTATCTTTTTTTTTTATTTTTCTATAAGTCTCTTCTATAATACCTTCTAAATATAAGCACGATGAGTAATAAACTAAGCGTAAGTTTTTAGGTATAAAGATTAATTCTTTATATATACTTTTAGACCTCGATATACTAGTTTCTTATATATAATATCTTTTACTAGAAGAGAGAAGTAAGAGTATAGTATATTATATCGCTTCTAAATATTTATATTACGGGAAGTATACTCGTTGTAGTAATATCTATTATAATACTAGTAGTATAGGGAAGAATAATTATAAATTTTTATTACTTTCGCTTAGCTTATTCTAATTTCTTTTTAGTTATTCGCCTAGAGCGTGCCATTATAAAGGTTATTATAGATAAGATAGAGGCTCTAGATATTATTTTAAAATTAATGTCTAAACTTTATATCGCTTCGTCTCATTTAGAATATTCTCGTAAGTAAAAGATTTTATTATAGCGCTATAGGGGTCTAATATTAAATAAGAAGGCGTAATTTATTAAGAACCTTAAGAAGCTAGATTATTTAAAGGCGGCCCGTAAGACTAGAAATTCTATTAACCCTAAAAATACTAAGAAAGAACGATCGTTAAAGCGTTTATATAGTAATATCTTAGCTAATAACGCTATAGAGTCGTTTCTATCTATTAGATCTTCTAGTATCGGTTTAGACTCTATACTACCCGAGGGTTTCGGGTTAGTTAATTAAGTACGGTTATCTTTATTTATTAATTTTAACTTCGGGTCCTTCGTATATAATAAGTTAGCGGTATTAGTCGATCTAGATTTTAGTAATAAAACTTATTAATAAGTTCTTAATAGTCGTAGAGTTTCGGTAGTTTCTAGGTATTATCCTAATCTTCTTTCTATTTAAGAAGATATTAAAACTAACTATTAATATAGCTACTATCTAGAACTTATTTTATATTTTACTCTCTATTTTTATTAGTGTCTAGGTTTTCGGGTATTATTTTCTCTATATAGTATATTAGTACGGCATCTTAAGATACTAGCTTAAGTAGAGTAACGTAGAATACTAGGTATATTCGTATAGTATCTAGTAATTTAAGATAGAAATTAACCTTTCTAATTTATTTCTTAATTTTAAAGGAGCCGACTTTTTTAAAGTCTAATTTTTTACTTAGTCGGTCGTTCTTTTTTTATTTAAAATTTTTATTAAGAAGATAAACTTTATTTTCTTTTTTTAGCTTTAGTACCTTCTAGTATTATCTATTATAGTATTTATCTATTTATAGGGCTATAAATTCTAGATCTAGGTATATTTATTTATAGAGTATCTTTAGCTAGTCCATTTTAAGAATTTCTTTTTAGGCTAATAACTTACTTAGTATTAGATATCTATAGGCTATTAGTTTATACCTATAGTTAGCGTAGAATAGTAATTCTTATATAACTAACGCTTTTAAGCTATTATAGACGAATTAAGTAAGCAATAGTAGCTCGACCTAATTATCTTATACGTAGTTAAGGTAGTAGTATAAGTATTACTCTAGTATTTAGTTTATTTATTCCGTCTAGCCGTCTATTTATAGATATACTATTATAGAGAGCTTATATTTAGTACTAAGCTATTAAGTAAGTAATTACTAAAATTAGAATATAAATAGTTGATTTCTATCTAATACAAGTTCTTTTAGTAATCCGTAGTTACTAAAAATTATTCTAAGAAATATATAGACGAGTTCTTCTATATTTATTAATTTAAAAAATAGTAAGTAATATATATACTTTATTATTTTATTAATAATAACTAGGATTAAGTTATATTTAATCTTAGTAAGTAGCTCTCTTAACTTAAGTAGGTCCGTAATAAAGTCTAGTAAGATAGATTACTAAGAGCGCTTCGATACTAGTAGTAGCTAAAGCTATTTATAGAATATATATCTTACGGCCTTACTTCTAATATAAAAATTATATTATAAGACTACTCGTTAGATGGTTCTTTTAAGCTCTAGAAAGTAGTAGCTTCTTATAATTCGCTTTATTTATTAAGGCTTAACCTTAGGATAATTACTAAAAGATTTATTACGCTACGTATAGAAAGCTAGAACTTAAGAAAAGAAGAAGAAGAAGAAGAGAAGAATTAACTTAAATATAGAGATAAAATAGAGTTATATATCTATTAAGAATTTTTTAAAGCTTACTTTTACTACTAGACTTTTAGACTATAATATTATCTTTTCTTCTCTTCTTAGCGTCCCTAGTTTAATTCCTAGTTAGGGTAGTCGTTTTTAGCTATTTTAGAGATATATAAGGTAAAATAGCGACTCTAATATTTAATTATAGCTATATAACGTAGTTAGTAATCTAGCTAACCGGTAATACATATATTATGTACGACTATATTAAAGTAGTAATATCTTAGAGTTAACTAGAACCGTAGAGTTATATTAGCTAATTATCGAATTAAGAGCCTATTAGTTAATAGAAAGAGGGTTATCTAGTGCTAGCGGATTTTATCTAGTAGTCTATAATATTTAACTAGGTAATCTAGTACCGAGTTACTCTAATAGGTAGCTATTCTACGGGGGCCGGCTCTAATAGGCTATTTACTATAGGTTAACGAAAAGAATTAATATTACCTAGATTAGGCCTAGCTTTAGCTAGGCTAAACTACTTATCTTTTCTTTTTTTTTTTCTCTAAGTAGGTGTCTAGGGCCGCCGTATTCTTAAGAGTGGCTACGGGCTTCTAAGTAGACCTTATATAACCTTACTATTTAACTTAATATTATAGCTAGTATCTTCGTTAACTAGGCTTCTTTACTATTCTTTTATCTATAATCGCCTCTATTATCTATTCGTCTTAGCCGTCTACTTAAATAGGCGGTGGCTAGTAGTTATCTTAAATCTAGCTTAGTAGGGGGTTAGTTTTAGCCGGTCTAAGAAGATCTACGTAGAAGATATTATAGACTATACTAGATACGTCTAGCTTATAGCTATAAAAGCCGATTACTTTAGTAATAATAAATTTAGCCGTCTTATCGTTAAGTTTCTTACTTAACCGGTCTATTTATAGATTCTTAAGGTTTAGCTATACTTTATTACCTACTTTATATGCTAGCGAGGGGTTTCGTTATTAGTTTACTTAATGTTTTTACTTCTATTAAGTCTCTACTTATTATAGTCTAGAAGCCTAGTAGTAAAAGTAAGCTTTAGAAGAATTCTTAGTAAATATGTAATTTTATTTTACTTCTATATTTAAGTTAATTCTTCTTTTCTTTTTTTTCTTCTTTTCTTAAGTTCTAGCTTCTTATATGTAGCGTAATAAATCTTTTAGCGATTATTCTAAGGTTAAGCCTTAATATTAGCTAGAACTTTATACCTAAGGAATATATTAAATATAAAATTACTAAATAGTAAAGATAGTTATATACTAGTTTTACGAAATTACTAGATACTAAGTATTAAAGACGGTCGTATACCGGTCTTAAAGAATTACTAAAAAGTAAAGACGGTTATATACCGGTCTTACTAGAAGTACTAGAATTATAGTATTTAAAGATTAATAAGGATAGAGCTAACTAGCCTAGGACGCGTAAGTAGTTATAGAGCTACTATAAAAAATATTAGCTTAGATTAGTAGGCTTAGTAGCGAAGTAGAGGAGTTAAGAAAAAAGAGATAAATAGAAATATTAATATTTAAATAGTAATTAACTAAGTCGCTACTAACTACTAATGCTATTCTAAATTTGCTACTAACCGCTAATATTACCCTAAATTCGCTACTAGTACCCTTCTAGGGGCACGAGGCCCCTAATAAAGATAACGCATCTACTAAGCACCTCGGCCCCCTTACCGAGTACTTAGGTAAACGAGAAGAACTAGAATCCTAGATATTATAGATACTCGTAAAGCTTATAGTAGACTATACTAGCTATACTAAAGCTACTAAGTTCTTTATACTCTATAACTAACTTAGGGGCGAGGCGGTACGCTAACTATAACCCTAGATATAGGCATACGTTAATACTAAGTATATAATAGCTTAGTATCTAATCGACTAACTTTACTTATTATTTAGTAACCCCTACGTCTAGAAGAAGACTTAGTATAAGCTATATAAGCTACGCTAAACGAATAAGCCTTTTATAGAGTATTTTACCGAATTTTATAGGCTAGTACTCGAGGCTAAAGAAACTAGCTAGCTAGATAAAATTCTTAAGAGTTATCTTAAAGCTAGTATTAAGGCTTAATCTTAGAATAATCGCTAAAAGGTTTATTACGCTATGTATAAGAAGCTAGAACTTAAGAAAAGAAGAAGAAGAAGAAGAGAAGAGAAAAAATTAACTTAAATATATAAGAAAAGAAATATTACGTAACTACTAAGAATTCTTCTAAGGCTTCTTTATTACTAGGCTTCTAGACTATAATATTACCCCCCCCTTTCTTCTTAGTATCCCGGGTTTAATTCCTAGTCGGGGCAGTCATTTTTAGCTATTTTAGGGGTATATAAGGTAAAATAGCGACTCTAATATTTAATAATAGCTATATAGCATAGTTAGAAACTTAGCTAATCGGTAATACGTACGTTATGTACGACCGCGTTAAGGTAGTAATATCTCGGAGTCGACTAGAACCGTAGGATTATATCGGCTAGTTATCGAATTAAGGGCCTATTAGTTAATAGAAAGAGGATTATTTAGTACTAGCGGATTTCGTTTAGTAGTCTATAATACTTAACTAGGTAACCTAGTACCGAGTTACTCTAACGGGTAGCTATTCTACGGAAACTAGCTCTAATGGGCTATTTACTATAGGTTAACAGAAAGAATTAATATTATCTAGATTAAGCCTAGCTTTGGCCGGGCTAAACCGCTTATCTTTTCTTCCTTTTTTTCTCTAGATAGGTGTCTAGTACTACTATATTCTTTAGAACGGTTACGGGCTTCTATATAGGCCTTACGTAACCTTTTTATTTAACTTAATATTATAGCTAGCGCCGCCGTTATCCTAGCTTCTTAGCTATTCGTTCGCCTAGGATCGCTTCTACTACCTATTTATCTTAACTATCTACTTAGATAGGCGGTAGCTAGTAATTATTCTAAATCTAGCTTAGTAGAGGGTCCATCTTAGCCGGTCTAAGGAGGTCTACGTTAAAGATGTTATAGACCGTACTAGATACGTCTAGCTTATAGCTATAGAATCTAATTATCTTAGTAATAGTAAATTTAGTCGTCTTATTATTAAGCTTCTTACTTAGCCGGTCCGTTTATAGGTTTTTAAGGTTTAGCTATATCTTATTACCTACTTTATACGCTAGTAAGGGGTTTCGTTATTAATTTACTTAACGTTTTTACTTCTATTAAGTCTTTACTATAGACGCTTGCGCCTAATCCGTAACCTTTTTAATCTTAGCGACGATAGCCTTAGCTCTAGCTACTAGGGACTATCTCTACTAGTTACTTAGCTATACATCCTTAGGTAATTTAAGCGGCTCGAGGTAATAACCGTAAGAGAGAAAGAAAAGGCTTATTTAGATAACTATTAATATTCTTCTATTTAGTACTAGCTAGATAACTAGTAACTAATCTATCTAATCTCGTTAATAGTAATTAGCGAATAGGGCTATTTTCCGTGCTATTTTAGTATTTATTCGTTCCGTTAAGCTATTCGTTTACGAGTAGTAGATAGTTAATATTCGCCGCTTAATCTTAAGTAGCTAATAGATTTGTTACTATAAGAGGCTAATAAATTGCGTTTCTCTATCTAATACGATAGCCGCCGGTACCCTATAATCCCGATAAAAGCGACTAATAAAGAGCCTTACGATAGTTTCCGTTTTTAGATTTACATATACCTCGAGGATAACTCTTTTTTCTAACCGATTAATTATTACTATAAGTATTTCGTAGCCGTTGCTTAATAAGAGTAATCTAATAAAGTTAATTAAGATCTCGCGCTACTATCTATTCGATACTAGTAGTAGTTTAAGAAGTTCTTATTTTCTATTTCTCTAGATCTTAGTTCTACCGTAGGTGTTATAGTTTCGGTAGAACCTTTAGATATCGTTAACGAATCTTAGCTAGAAGAACTACCTTACTACTAGATTAACCGTTTCGGACCGTTCTAGGTACGCGGCTAGGAGTAAGTTATATATCTTCTAAATAATCTATATTCTTAGTAGTTTAGAGTTCGGTACCTATTTTCTTCTCCTAAATAGAAGGTCTTCTCGGTTATTTAACGAGTATTTAGCTATTAATACCTTAATTCTACTAGATAGGTCTAGAGGAAACATTCTATTCCCTTATTAAACCGCTTCTCTTAGCCGGTTTAGAACGTTATCTTAACTTTACGCTTCTTACTATTAGTCTAGAAGTGCCTATTCGTAGCCGTATTACCCTAGGTATACTAAACAGGGTCTAGGAGCGTTTATAACCGTTAACTAATTCGTTATATCGTTATTACTTAGTTATAGGTCTTTATTATTCTAGTCGTTTAGTTCCTCTAGGTCTTCTACTAGCCCCGTATTAAGAGTAAGTCCTTAATGAGCTAGTAGTAGTAGCTAGACTATTCTCTACTCGAGCCTTTAATTCGTATTCTATGTAGATAGGTCTTAGTTTCTTCTAGTAAACGTATCTACTAATCTATTAGTTACTTTAGGGGTATATTTAATTATAAAAGAAAACCGGCTAAGCTTTCTCTACTACTAAATCTATTTTTCGAATAGTCTCCTCGCGGTAGTAAAGTATTCTAGATTCTTATAATTAGTAAAGATCTTAAACTAATTAAGCCTCTTTAATTCGGTATTCTATTAGTATAGATACTTAACTATTACGAGTAGTTCCTTATTATAGATCGGATAGTTATATTTAGTAAAAAGGTTCTTTTTCGAAAAGAATACTACTAGGCGTAGAAAGCTATTATTATCGTACTATTAAAGGACGCTATCTATATAGTACCTAGAGGAGTTCGTTGCGAGGACCGTCTCTTGTTTCGGGTCGAATTATATTAATATCGGGGCGGTAATAAAAGCCTTTTTTAGCTTTATAAAGGCCGTATTAGCTTTTTTGTTCTATTAGAAAACCGTGCCTTTCTTAGTAAGCGTAACTAAGGGGTGCATTAGATTAGAAAATCCCTTAATAAATCGTCTATAAAAATTAGTAAATCTAAGAAAGCCTTATACCCCCTTAATTATAGTTAGTACCGTCTATTCTCGAATCGCTTAAACCTTCTTTAGGTCTATTTAAATACCTTTTCCTACCTTAATTATATAACTAAGGTACTTCGTTAACTAGACTTTAAATTTGTATTTCTTAAGATTAAGCTAGAGGCCTATAGCGTTTAATTTAGCTAGTACCTTATTAACCTTCTCGCGGTAATTCTAGCGAGAACCGTTCGTAAAGATTAGAATATTATCTACGTAGGCTAAGACGAAATCGTCTAAGAAATTCCTTAACGTCTAGTTAATATATCACTAGAAGGTACTCGGTGTATTAACTAACCTAAATGGGGTAATAAGCTATTTAAATAGCCCGAATCGAGTTCTAAATATAGTAAGCTATTTGTTATCTTTCTTAATTCGTATCTTATAGAAGGCGGTAGCGACGTCGAGCTTAGTAAACTATTTAGCCTTACTAATCCAATTAAGTATCTTTTAAATAAGCGATAATGGGTAACGGTCCTTTCTAGTAATTCGATTTAAGGCTCGGTAATTATAGTAGAAACGGAGCCCCCCTTCTAGTTTCTTTATAAAGAGAATAGAGGCGGCGGCGGGCGAGTTACTAACTCGAATAAAGCCTTTATTAAGATAATTATTTAGCATTTTACAAAGTACTAGAAGTTCGTTACGGGATATATTATATAGAGGTTTCTATAGCGGTTCTAGTATTCGTCTATTAGTATTTTTTTCTAATTCGATATAGTAATTAATACTAGGCTAATTAGGTAGTAATTTCTTAGCTTCTCTTTTTTTAAATAGGAGGTGCCGTTCCTAATAAATCTAGTACGGTAGATTAGTCTTAACGTTAACTAAAGCCTTCTCTTCTAGAGCCTTATTAATATTAGAGAGGCTTATAGTAAAGATTTAGTATTCTTTCTTCTTACGTTACTAGTATAAGAAGCGAAACGCGTGCGCTTTAATCGGTATTTCTTAGGGCTTAGGTAGATTAGTATCTTATTTAACTACTAAGCCGGTATTCTTAAAAGTAATCGTTCGTTTACTTTAGTCTAGTATTATCTTTTCTTATACTATCTAGGGGTTGTCTAGTATAATATCGTAGCTAGTAAGCCTTAGAATAATATAGAAGAATATTCGTTTTTAATTATAGCTACTAATATCGACTTCTACCTAGGCTACTTCTATAATTCGCTATTTCGTAGGTGTTAAGCCGTCTAGTATTCTCGAGGGTATTTAGATACGCGGGAGTTTATAATGTTTAGTAAACTTATAGCTTATTATAGCATAGTATTTATAGCTAGTATTAGTAAGAGCTTTACTAAAAGACTCTTTATTAACTAAAACTAAAGTAAGAAGTAAATTCTATTCTAATTTAGATTACTATCTTCGCTAGTTAGCTTATATTACCTGTTTCTTCTTCTCTATTAGCTTCTATCTGCGTCTTTTAGTAGAAACTACTCGTTTTCTGAATACTATAGAAAGATATTATAATCTTCTACCTTCTCTAGCTTTAGTTTCTTAGGCTCTTCTTATTAGACTAGCCTTACTATATGCTCGGGCCTCCGTGGTGGCCGCTAGGGGTATTAACTAACGCGGTACATAGAGTTATCGTAGTAGTAGTAGCGGTTCTCTTCTCTACGCTTCTATATTTCTTAGGTATCTATTTATTTAGTATAGCGCCCCTGGGCTACTTTTACTAATCTAGTAGGCTCCTAGTCTATATTATCGCGTTAGGGCGACGTTAGTTTTAGCTATCTAGGCCCTAGCTACCTACTAGTAGACCCTACTAAGCTAATTTTATTTTAACTACGCTAATAGTCTTTCTACTAGCCTTACTAGGCTTTCTTTCTAGTATTACGTAGGTTAAATGCTTCTAGCTAGTTACTAACACGCTTTAACTTAGTATAGTAATTCTTAAAGAACTAGCTTATACTTCTAAGACTAATTATACTTTGTTATAGCTCTTAACTAAGCTCTACCTCTAGGTAGGCCTTAAGGATTTCGTTTGGCTAGTTAGTACCTCCTGCTTCTAGTATAAGCTTATAAAATTTAGTAAAATACTCTATAAACGGCTTATTCGTTTAGCGTAGCTTATATAGCTTACGCTAAGCCTTCTTTTATATATAGGGGTCGCTAAAAGATAGGCGTAGCTAATCTAGTAAATACTAAGTAGTTATACTACTCGTATTAATACTAGCCTATACTTACGGCTATAGCTAACGTACTGCCTCGCCCCTAAGCCGGTTATAGAGTATAAAGAATTTCGTAGCTTTAGTATAACTAGTATAGTCTACTAGGAGCTTTATCTATACTTAGGAGATCTAGGGTTCTAGCTCGTTTCTATTATCTAAAAATTCGGTAAGAGGGCTAAGGTTCTTAGTAGGGTTATCTTACTAATGTAAGGTTATATAATCTTATTCTTATATTAGTTAACTAGGGTTTCGAGGCTTATCTCCCGATAACTCTCTAATACTAGTCGTTTTACCTTTCTCTAGCTAATCCACCTTACATGTTAAGGAGGTAATTTAAGATATTATTTATTATATTAACTATATTATCTTCTAAGACTTATAAGGGCACTATTTCTAAGCCTACTACTCTTATACTTATCCTTAAGTATCTATTTCGATAGTTCTAGTAATTTCGGTAATTCTAGTAATTCTAGTAATTTTAGTAATTCTAGTAATTTTAATAAGACCGGTATATAACCGTCTTTATCTTTTAATAATTTTATAAGACTAGTATATAATCGTCTTTACCGTTTAGTAATTTCGTAAGACCGGTACGCGACTATTTTTAATACTCGGTATCTAGTAATTTCGTATTTAATAAATTTCTTAGATATTAAAGTTCTAGCTAATATTAAGGCTTAATCTTAGAATAATTGCTAAAAGGTTTATTACGCTACATATAAGAAGCTAGAACTTAAGAAAAGAAGAAGAAGAAGAAAAAAAAAGAGAAGATTAACTTAAATATATAAGAAAAGAAACGTTATATAACTACTAAGGATTCTTCTAAGGCTTTTCTATTACTAGGCTTCTAGACTATAATAGCTAGCCTTAGCTAGGAGCTCTAATATAGTATAATCGGGCTTAGGATAGTTTAATAGTCCTTTAAGAAATACTATATAAAACTAAAATGCGTAAGCGATTAGTTAGAAGCCTTTAACTTACGTAATTAAAGTAGAAGAAGGTAGTTAGCTAGCTAGAACTAACGTTTAAATAAGATTAGCTTAATAGGATCCGCTACGTCTAAACCGGCTATATAAGGGTTTAACCTTATAGAGTAGAAGCGTATAAGGCCGGCTAAGGCCGCCTAAGAATGGTATAACTAAGGATAATACGCTAAGTAGGTAAATACGCAAGAAATATAAAGGCGTAGAAATAAGAACCTTTATTATTATTATAGTAATAATAACTACCGCATTCTAGACTACCTTCTACTTTTCCTAAAATAGTCTATACGCACGGCTAAGCCCGCCTAGTATACGGCACCTATAGAACTAAGACTCAGGGAATTAGTTAATACTAATACTAATTCTTAGTAATCGGAAAACGAGTAGCTTCTATTAAAAGACATAGGCAGGAGCTAATAGAGAAGAAAAAACGGGTAATATAAGCTAACTAGCGAAGATAATAATCTAAATTAGAGTAGAATTTACTCTTTATATTAGTTTTAGTTAATAAAGAGTCTTTTAATAAAGCTCTTACTAATACTAGCTATAAATATTACACTATAATAAGCTATAAGTTTACTAAATATTATAAACTCCCGTATATCTAAATATCCTCGAGAATACTAGATGGCTTAATATCTACCGAGTAGTGAATTATGGAGGTAGTCTAGATAGAAGTTAATATTAGTAGCTATAATTAAAAATAAATATTCTTCTATATCATTCTAAGGCTTACTAGCTACGATATTATACTAAATAACCCCTAGATAATATAAGAAAAGGTAATACTAGACTAAAGTAAATAAATAATTACTTTTAAGAATACTAGCTTAGTAGTTAAGTAAGATACTAATCTATCTAAGTCCTAAGAAATACTAATTAGAGTATATACGTTTCGCTTCTTATACTAGCAACGTAAGAAGAAAGGATACTAAATCTTTACTATAAGCCTTACTAATATTAATAAGGCTCTAAAAGAGAAGGCTTCTATCGACGTTAAAGCTAGTCTACCGTATTAGGTTAACTAGAAACGATACTATCTATTTAAAAAGTAAGAAGTAAATAAACTACTACCTTATTAGCCTAGAATTAATTACTATATTAAACTTAAAAAAGACACTAATAGAAAAATACTAAAGCTATTCTAGGGGCCTCTATATAATATATCTTACGATGAACTCTTAGTACTTCGAAAGATGTTAAACGACTACCTTAATAAAGGCTTTATTCGAGTTAGTAACTTACCTACTACCGCTTCTATTCTATTTATAAAAAAGCTAGAAGAAGGGCTCTATTTCTACTATAATTACCGAGCCTTAAATTAAATTACTAGAAAGAACCGTTATCTATTACCGCTTATTTAGAAGATACTTAATTAGATTAGTAAAGCTAAATAGTTTACTAAGCTTAACGTTACTACTACTTTCTATAAGATATAAATTAAGAAAGGTAATGAGTAGCTTACCGTATTTAAAACCCGGTTTAGGTTATTTAAATAGCTTATTACTCTATTTAGATTAGCTAATGCACCTAGCACCTTCTAATAGTATATTAATTAGATACTATAGAACTTTCTAGACGACTTTATTTTAGCTTATATCGACGACGTTTTAATCTTTATAGAAGGCTCTCGCTAGGATTACTATAAAAAGATTAATAAGATACTAGCTAAGCTAGATATAGCTAGCCTTTAGCTTAATCTTAAGAAATACAAATTCGAAGTCTAGTTAATAAAGTACCTTAGTTATATAATCGAGGTAGGTAAGGGTATCTAAATAGACCTAGAGAAGATTTAAGCGATTTAG